>VZRF01005004.1:7813-18043 GCA_013396875.1 Vireo altiloquus
TGGATCTCCAGGGGCTGCAGGGGCACAGCTGCCTCACCATGGTCCTCACCACAAGCTGCAGAGGAATGTTGGCTCCAGTGCCTGGAGCAGCTCCTGCTCCTCCTCCTGCACTGCCCTGAGTGTCTGCAGAGCTGTTCCTCTCATTTCTCTCACCCTGCTCTTCTCTGGCTGCAATTATATCTGTGCAATAACTTCTTGTTCCTTTTTTCTTCAATCTGTTATCCCAGAGGCAGCACCACCATTTCTAACCGGCCCAGCCTTGCCCATTGGCACATCCACCTTTGGGACCACCAGAGATTGGCTCTGCCAGACATGGAAAAAGCCATGGCAGAAGCCATCCCTGTATTTCCTAACTTTCCTATTTAAAAAAAAAAAAAAAAAAAAAAAAAAGTAAATCCTCTGTTATTTACCATAAGCATTACACAAACAGACAGGCAGGGAAATGAAGCTGAAACTGAGGGGCTATCAAAGTTCCCCCAAAACCCCAGGATACTGTTTATACACAAGCCTTTCCAGCAGACTCTCCATGCTGCCTTGCACTGACTGTCTCTGCTATTTCCATACATTAAAGAGATACCACTGCCAGGAGGGAGGTGTTCTTCTTTGGACCCTGAAATCTGGCCCAGCTGTGTTCCTTGTTTCAGTGTCCCATGTCCCAAAAAGATGAAATGAGGCTTCTTTCTGCTGTTTCAAAGCTTGTTTATTTCTTGTTCTTATCAAAGTTTTGGAGGCACAGACTGTGCTGTGACCTCCAGGAACACGAGGGCAGAATGGCAATAGCTACCCAAAGCAGGTAGCTTTTATATCTATTATCAACCAGTTAGAAAACTTTACCTATCTTATTTTGTTCCCAAAACCAGTGAATATCAACCTTATTGATATGTCTCCTCTACACTAAATTCTATCTACCAATTAACAAGTCACAGGAACTCATGTCAGAGGGAAAAAGGAAGAGAAGGAGAAGAGAGAAGAAGATGATGAAGAAGGAGCCAACACCCTAGAATCTCCATGTTGGCTCCATATAATATATATAGCAAAACCTAAAAACTACAACTCCACATTCTGTGGTGCACTAAACAACATCTCCTCATTTCTTTGGTGCTCTCAGCTCACCCAGAATTGGGGGTAAATGCTCCCACGAGCTTGGTTCACAGGCCAAGCCTTTTTTGTGGAGCTCTGAGGGTAAAACAAACAACCAGAGGAGCAGGAAAAGTTCCCAAGCTTTTCCTAGGCTCTGACACCCACCATTAGCATTCGGGAGCAGGGTTAGACACACTGTGAAGGCTACGAAAAAAGAGACCCCAAGTGTCTGTCTCCTTTTTTTAGCATTATGTCCTACAAAATTGGCAGGAATTAGGTAGTCTGTAGGGATCTGGAGTAGCAGCATTGCTATTTTCCTTGATGCACAGGAGTGTTGCCATCCCTCTAGAGCCTTTCCATCACAGCTGTACAAAACAGACACGCACCAAGCCAGCTCAGCCCCTGCTCCATTCCAAAAGGAAAATAGTGACTTCACTTAGCTCTACCAGACAGTTTTATAGCCCAAATGAGGATGGAGTGGAGCCCAGACAAGCCCATGTTTCCCCACTGCCCCTTGGGGCTCCTTCCAGCAGGATTTTGGAGGCAAAGGAGGAACAATCCCATGCTGGGTGAAGAGAGGAGGTGGGGACAGGTTCCCACATCTCCATCTCAGGCTCTGCATCCATATCACTCAAGGAATAGAAGGTTTAAAAAAAGATGTTTCCTGCAGATTAGATTAAAATAAAACAATGTCTCATCTGCACTCCACCATGTTTTTTCACAATAAAACATCCCTCCTAACAGTAAGGTGAGTGGGGAGAGACAAAGATGTGTACCCAGCCTACTGTGTCCTGGGGAAATAATGCCCCGAATTTCTGTTATGGAGTTTTCAGGTGTCAGGGAAGAAAGGTAAGAAAATCATCGTCCAAATATATTTGAAAGTCCATTTTCTGAAGTTGTTTTCTTTACTCAGTTGGTTGCTTCCTCCTATGTGAATGTCAGCGCACACCACTGAGGGCTCCTGGTAACCTTGGCAACCCTCACATCACCACTGGTGCCCAAGCCCAAAATAAGTCCCTTTAAAGCCAAATGTAGTCACTGCCAAGCATTTCCCAATGCTGACATATTTAAGGTCACAGTGCTAAAGGAAGAGGACTTCTCTCCAACTGGATACAGTCAGGGATTCCTGAGCTGCCCAAGCCTGGAATTTCCATGCTCATTTCCTCTTTCCTCAGAGCCGGCAGTGGCTCAGCTTCTGAGCCCACTCTGGCCTTGCATGTGTTCATGGGGCAATAAACCATGCACTAATACCACAGTTGACACCAACTTGAGCAATAGGGCTCTTGATGATATTTTTTTGTCTAATTAATTAGCAGAAGTGACAAACCAATTCAGTTACAGGAAATAATGAACAAAAGATCTCAGATAATTAACAATTAACTCAATGGAAATCCGTTATTCCTTCCACGGTGTAAATTGGTTTATAAATTTCAGTGCCCAACATTACTGCTTTTCATCAGTCCTTGAGAGCAACAACTGGCAGGGCAAACCCATTAGATGATATATCAAGGCAAAAAAGCCTCACATGATCAATTCATTACCCACACTGTTCCCACAGAGGCATAATTATACTAGAGCTCTGTGACTAATTAATAAGTGAATTCTGCCATGAAAGAGGTTTATATGAACAAATTGTTTGTTAGGTGACTGTGAAGTTCTCTAATCGTAGAATACTTTAAATTCTTTTTATCTTCAGTGATAAAAAGAGGCCAACAAAGATATTTTGCAAACACCAGGTTTCCATTACATAAATTCATATTATAAGGGTTAGTAACTGAAGTGAAATATTTCTCTCTTTGAGTGAAATGACTGATCCCACCTGTGTGAGACAACCAAAAAGCACAACTTTATTTAGTACTTTGAAAATCCATCTGGCAAGATCCCAGCAAGCTGTGGTAGATGCTGTTATCACAACACGTCTCTGCTGTGTCACTGTGTTGCTTGTGGAGATCCACGCATTTGTTTCCACTGAAAGGAGAAAATAAAAACAAACAACTTGACAGAGAATAATTCGTGCTTAAAAAGGCACAGTTTATAATCTGATAGAGTAGCCAGAGGATCAGACTGCTCTGCTTGGCCACTCAGAGAGCATCTCTCTGTTTTAGTGAAGGAAAAGCACAAGGGAGTGACAGGCAATTAACTCCAGCAGCAGGTCCTGAGCTCTCCCCTCGGAGCCAGAGATATGCCACGCTGGGCACCACAGACTGCAGACAGAAAGGCCTAAAGGGGACCACAAAGCAGAAGAAACAAGAAATCTGGACACACAACTGAGGAAAGAAGGAAAGAAACACTCCCTTTTGCTGCTGCTTGAGAGATGTTTTCCTCTCCTGCCAGTTCTTGTTTCTGCTCAGTCTTTCAGTGACGCCTTACTTGGTCCAAGCAAATCCACTTCCTGTGGAGTTTTGCTCCTTTCAGCAACTGCATCTGTTCAGAAGCAGATTATTGACATGACAGCCAGCAGAGGCCAGGGCATCATAAAAAGGTGCCGCAAAACTGGCACAAACTTGCACAAGAAGTGGGGTAGAAGAGGGGCAAAAACAGCAGGAAACCGTTCTGATCCAACTCCAGTACATTTCCCTATCAGCAGGAAAAAGGTCCTTAAGCCAAACTAGAGACAACCCTTTTATTTTCTCTCCACTGCTGCCCCCTGCTTCCTACCAGTGACTAGGAGCAGGAGAGTGGCTACTTAAAGTTTGGGAGAAATCTAAAATGTGCTCCATGGAAAATCCTTTCTGAATGATTCTCATAATTTATTTTCTGCCACCTAATTCTTTAGGTAAGTAAAATTCAACACACTTCTCTTTAAAGGCTCATTTATTTTGTTGTGACAACAAACTATTGCATCTATCAGGACAGCTGATCTTGCAGCCAAAATACCTTTCCTTGGGGCTTAGAATTACCAAGAGCACAGAGTTAATATGTAAATGGACCAAATGATAAAGGGAACCGAAGACTCTGAACTCTTCTGTCAAAGAAATTGAGCCCTCTTGCCAAATACAGTTGTTATTGAAATTGCAATGACTAAAGCAATCCTGAGTTGACACTGTCACATGGGAGGATATTGATGAGAGATTAAGTCTTGGATCTAATTTGCTCTATATAAACAGTAATTCAACATCGCTGGAGCACAGTAAATGCTTTTCTAACTCATTTATTTAAAAGGCTTGGCCAGGACTGTTAGCTGCTTGTAACCAACTTCAGAAGGATTGAATTAAAAATACAAGACTGCAAAAGAATCGAACAGCTACTAGAAGCATTTATGGGAGAAAAAAAAATAAGTAATTAGCTAAAACAATCCACTTTGGAATTAAAAGGGTTCAATCAGGATTGACGCTGAGGCAACTGGAATGATTCTTATCTTTTGCAACTGGCCATTGCAGCATATGTCAGAGTGAAGGAGTCTGTGCCTTTTAGAATGTGTCACATCCCAGGTATTGGACAGGCAATGCTGGCAGGACTCCTCAGACAGGGAAGATGGAAGCAGCAGCTTGGCAGCTGGAGTCCCTGGCCGGGAGAGGGCTGGAGCTGTGTGCAAACCACACAGGACACTATGACTTCAGAGGGAATAGATTAACTTCAACACAACATTTCCCTTCTAGAAAACAAGTTGTTATTGTCGGCACCAGCCCGAACAGCTCTTCTGTAGAGCTATCACAGAATACATCAAAGACAAAAATTTCTGTTATTGCTAACAATACCCAAAATTGGGCAGGCAGCTGAAAATAAGAGGAATGGGACCCTTCAAACTGACCTGCCAAATACTGGAATTGCTGAGCTGAAAGTTATCCCTGGATGTGCCAGGACACCTCCCGCTGCTGTTCCCCCATGACTCAGTTACCAGACATGCTCACTGACCTGTTATTCTCCACTGTGCATAACAGGGAAGTGGCTTCTTTCTTCTGCATTAATCAAGATACAGAAAAAACCCTTAACAGAACTGAAGGAGTACCTCTGTGGCATTCCCCTCTTTCAGCATCTACTGACATTCATGAAGAATTCGCAGAAACTCTATATTTGTTTAACCTGGAACTCTCTCTTGAGAGAGAGGTCCAATCCTTTAACCTGCATCCTCCTGCACAGTCACCTGGCAGCTGTGAAACAGAGCACATTAGTGGTGTTGCTCAGTGATGCTGTTCCAAGGCCAGAGGATAGCTTTCTCCTTTGTACATCAGCTTGCAAAAGAGCCCAGACCTCTCCGAGCCCCCCTGCACAGAAGCCACTGCTGTGGAACACAGACATTTTCAACCTTTTCTCTGTTGCAAGTACTTTAAACACATAAATTATACTATATTTTTAATAAATACAATTTTTTCCCTTGTATGTTTCTGAGTTTCAGTAATCAAGAATTCACAGCAGGGTTTGTGTTGGAAGGAACCTTAAAGGTAATCTTGTTCCAACCCCCTGCCATGGGCAGGGACACTTTCCACTAGAGCCAGCTGCTTCAAGCCCCAACCAATCTGGCCACCTCAATTTGAAAATAGCTGGTTTTACCAAGAACCACTTAAGTAACTGGGTTAAAACTCTGGAAAATATGATTTATCTATCTAAAGATGTCTGAATTAAGTATTAACTGCCTTAGAGTTTGCAATGACCACAGGGCAGGTGATCATTCACAGGAACAAGAAATAGATACACAGTGAAGTGATCAGTGTTTAAACACTCCTTTGCTCACATGTCTACAGCAAAAACCAAATCAGAATCAAAACAGGAAATGACAGTCCTGATGGCTGAGATGGTCCTGATGGTATTTGACTTGATGAACTCCTCCTAATGTGAGTGCCTTGCAACTTTTCTCCTTCCAGATGAAAGGGGGGGAACAAAAAACCTCAAAACACAAAACAAAACAAACAAAAAACTCCACAAAAAGTTCCCCAAAACATCAAACAAACAAAAACCCTAAAAAAAACCCCTTGCAACAACCAGAACCAATCCACATAGTATTCAAATCAAAAGACAGATTCAATCAAGAATGAATTCTGACAAATTCATGTCCAATGAGCCTGCTCTCTGTTCCTTCTAGATTCAATCCCTCTAGTCTGCACACAGCACTGCATTGGTGCAACTCCCTGTTTTAGCAGGAACTGCTGAAGGAGAAACTTGGGAACCCTTCCATGTGAGGCTGAAATAACAGGGGTGGAGGTTGGTTTTTTGTTGTTTCTTTTTTTTTTAAATAGAATAGTTTGCTGATGTCACAGAAACTTAGTATAAATTCAGTGACTTTTAGTCATTCTTCTACGGAGGAAAATAATGGAAATTTTAAAAATGGACAAGTGTTTGAACACCTTACATTTGGGAAGGTGGCTCCTATTTTCTGTTTAAAGGGTGAGCTCTCCATGTCTTGGCCTGGGGCACTGGAACACTCATGTCTCACTCTGCCTGTGATTGCTAACATGCTTTCCAATTAATACCCTCTGGATAGTTATTTCACATGGGACACCCAACATGGCCACACATTTTAGTTGGCAAACATTGCTCCAGGAAGCCTCAAAGGTTCATTTTTTCAGACATTCTCTCCCAAATGTCTCTGTGGATAACACCCAGCAACAGTTACTGGCATCCTTGTATGCAAAGAATTTAAACATCCCATTTTCTTCCAACATTTTTCAGAAGTGTACTGAAGCTGAAAAATATAATCAAGCTATCTTCTCTGGCTAATAGCTTTTCTGGACCACTGAGTCTACCCAATCCTGCTGACTTCTTTGTGTAAGAATTCACCTCAGGGCAGGGAAACTGATGATTCCAGGGACTCTTGCTAGCAGACAATCTACCCCCAAAAAGGAGAGAAAACGTTATGCTTCTACAAGCCTTTTATATTATTTAATCTTTTTTCTGAAAAGCCAATGATGATATGAAAGAATTATTTAGTATTCAAAAAAAATCTGTCAAAAATAATTTTGAGCGGAAATTTCTTAACTCGCCTTTACTTTCAAAAACTAATTTCCTCCAAATACTAAATGCCCTCACTAAAAAAATAAAATTCTTAAGAAATATAAAAGATTTTTAATCTTTTAACAAAAAAATAGGCATATTTGTGTCTGTGTCTGCCTGTAACCTATGAGTAAATCAGTCCCTTTCTCCTAGAAAAAACTTGCATATAAACTTCTCCAGTGCAAGCATGAAATCATTCAAACAATTTGAGAATGCGAGAAACGAAGCCCATTCTTCTTTTTGGGGTTTTATAAATTTAATAAGGGACAATAGGGGATAAGGGTCACTTAAAGCAAAACCAACAGCGCTGAGTGCTTGGCTCATAGCCAGAGGCACACGAATTTACACAAACTTTCCATTTATATACTTTAACATTATACATATTAATAAACCACAATGCATATGCATAATTTTTCTAAGAACTAATTTACATTTTCTTAGAAGGGATTAACATAGTTCCTCCCCCAATCTGCCTTTTAGAGCATGTGTAATGTGATCGTGGGAGTCTTTGGGGTCTTCTTTGATGAAGGCTCGAGGTCTTCCTCACGTCTGAACTTTTCACCTCCTTCTTTGGAGCATGCGCAGTTATGGTGTTTTTAGCTCTTTTTAAATCTAACTGGTTTAAATTCTCCATTTTGTGGCTAATTGACTTTACGTTTGCCAATTTCTCATTATTACATCCTGCTGCTTCCCAGTATAGCTATACTTGTCTGTTTTTGAGATTATTCACCTGGCGAATTTCCATTTATTTAAGCATTAAGTGATTACTTAACCATATACTAGCTATTACATTGTATAGAAAGTTATGATACAGATTATATAGGTATGGAAAGTTATGACTCAGGTTATATTGGTATCTTATAACTCAAGCTATATAAGCATCTTGTAACTTTAACCCCAGTTATAAGGCTAATTAGTTAATATCTGCATAGCAAAGTTATTCTTAGCATATTTGCACATAATATTTCCTAAGATATTCTGATACATAGTATTTCTTACATTTTACTACCTGTGAAAGCCAATGCTATAATATCTGTTTATCACAAGAAGAAACTTTGCTGCCATAATCTTCTTCATTTTCTCCAGCCTTGATTGTTGATGCACAGCCCCCAGCATCCTTTTGATGCCTCTCAGAAACCCTGTCATACTCAGCTCCCTGGCCTACAGCAAAAAGAACTCCCCAAAACCCAAGCAGTTACTTTCTTTTGCTACCTAAGCCTCTTACTCCTTCCATTTCACACTTGTTGTAATTAATCTCCTGCATCTCCTTTTGCAGAAATACCATCAGTGTCCTCTACTGTCGAGGCAACTTGTTCTTTTTTGGTATTATTCTGCCCATGCTCCCTTCTTGCCTGTATTTCCCAACTGTGCTGTATTAGATACCTCACCTCCTTCTGACCCAGCAACAACATGTCCTATCAGTCTCCTTCACACTAAAACTAGAGCCCCAAAGATCTCACCTCCCTAATTTTGGTGTTGACATTAATCTGGCCCATAACCCTCTAAAAAGAAAGTTTTACAAAGCAGAAATCAACCAGGAGGAAAAGTGAGAAGACAAATATCAACACTTTAGGAAGTGATTAACTTCACTGAGGGCTAATAAAAGAAAGATCCTGCACCACATAAAACAGAATCCATACCCCGAGGAGTCCTTAGGAGCCTTACCAGGTGTGAATCAGTAATTACCTTGCAGAATGACACCCAAATTGATTTTATTTAAAATATAACCAGAGCAACATCAGATTAGTAAAAGAAGTGTATTACTTCTGCAAAAGATATTAATGAAGTCCTGTGCCTCTTTTTCAGTGTGTGCTTTAGAAAAACAAAAGTGTGTGAAACATGGAAAACTTTGGAAATCATCACTCTGAAACTTCTGGGAAGCTCAAGCTGTTTGGCTTATTCAAGAACAGTCAAAGAGATGACTTGATTATGTTTTACAACAGCTTAAAACACATTATAACAGATTCCATGGGAAAATAACTTCAGATTAGGTAGCTTTCCAGTCAAAAATAGCAGGAAAAGTTGCAACTGCTGGAGGCTGAAACTACCTACTAGCAGGACAAGCTTTTTCTTAGTGAGAATTAAAAGTAAACTCTAGAAAAATCACTTATGTAAGTGGTTTGATTCTTTGGCTTTTAGAGGATTCAAAACAGGATCCAATGTCTATGAGACAGAGTTTTAACACAGCAGTTATGTGTTTACTTTGGCAGTGGATGCATGAAAATACCTGACCTGCTTAAAATCGTTATAGACAGGACCCACCTTTAGCCTACCTGGTGGCAGGGCAAGCAGCAGCACACAAACCTCAGCTTTCCAGNGAAGCTGAAAAATATAATCAAGCTATCTTCTCTGGCTAATAGCTTTTCTGGACCACTGAGTCTACCCAATCCTGCTGACTTCTTTGTGTAAGAATTCACCTCAGGGCAGGGAAACTGATGATTCCAGGGACTCTTGCTAGCAGACAATCTGCCCCCAAAAAGGAGAGAAAACGTTTTGCTTCTACAAGCCTTTTATATTATTTAATCTTTTTTCTGAAAAGCCAATGATGATATGAAAGAATTATTTAGTATTCAAAAAAAATCTGTCAAAAATAATTTTGAGCGGAAATTTCTTAACTCGCCTTTACTTTCAAAAACTAATTTCCTCCAAATACTAAATGCCCTCACTAAAAAAATAAAATTCTTAAGAAATATAAAAGATTTTTAATCTTTTAACAAAAAAATAGGCATATTTGTGTCTGTGTCTGCCTGTAACCTATGAGTAAATCAGTCCCTTTCTCCTAGAAAAAACTTGCATATAAACTTCTCCAGTGCAAGCATGAAATCATTCAAACAATTTGAGAATGCGAGAAACGAAGCCCATTCTTCTTTTTGGGGTTTTATAAATTTAATAAGGGACAATAGGGGATAAGGGTCACTTAAAGCAAAACCAACAGCGCTGAGTGCTTGGCTCATAGCCAGAGGCACACGAATTTACACAAGCTTTCCATTTATATCCTTTAACATTATACATATTAATAAACCACAATGCATATGCATAATTTTTCCAAGAAGGGAATAATAATTTTCTTAGAAGGGAGTAAGCAGTAGCACACAAACCTCAGCTTTCCAGCCAGGCAGACATGCACAGATGTACATCTATAGATGTACACCCAGCTGTTTCTTTTTGTCTACAGGCTTCTGAATCCTGGGCTATATTCCCAAAATTTATCTGTGGTAAAGG
>VZRF01005004.1:28513-58844 GCA_013396875.1 Vireo altiloquus
ATCCTGTGAGAGAAGCCTCTTGTGTCTCCCTAACTTGGGGAGTGCCTCTCAGGGTCCCCTCTTCCCAAGGGGGCTCCCACAACTACGTTTTTACCAGTAGAACAATCAGCAAGAAATGCTTTGTTTTTTCCATAAGAACACTTTCCTTCATTACTCTGGGAACAAGTGACTCTCTCAATGGACAAGAGAAATAATTTATATTTCATAATTTTATATAGAAGCCCAAAGAAAATGAGAGCAGTGGGTCAGGGTGTGCAGTGTTGAGGGAGTGAAGGCTGCTTTCTTTCTTTTTAAAGACTGGAGGCTCACAAGGATTTTCAGCTGTTTTCCTTTCACATGATTTACCTTCAGCTTCCTCGTGTGGGTTTGTAAAGGACACAGCTAATTAGGAACACCAGAGACTTCTTGAAATTGCCTCTTGACTTCAGTCAATAAGGAGCTATTATTTACAGGATTTTCTGTTTCTTTTGAGCCACCAAGAAACTTGCTCTAATTTCACTAGTTCTCATCTACAACAAAGCTGCCAGTAATGAGTTTCAGGATGGGGAGTAAAAGAAAAAAAGTAACAAATATTATGCTTATTAACAAGCATGGAAAAAAGAATAAAGCGTAGCAGCATGATTTAGAAATCTGTATTTTATATATAAAATATGTATAAAATATTTTCTTGCTGTTTTTTTCTTCCTGCAGGACAAGGGGGAAAAAAAGACATTTTAAATAGATAGTATAATATATAATACAAATACTATTAACAAGTGAACAGAGCCCTGGGTATCGCAGCAGATTTACAGGTGAATGGTAAGACTTAGAGAGATAAAATTAGCCCTTCACTTGCAGTGACCAGCAAAAAAAAATACTTATCCTTTTATTTTGGAAATTGAGAGAGTTCTGCACTAAGTCCTTGATCTGTCCCACGGGACAAAACATCCTCAGCCTTGACCAACCCATTAATCCAATGCGGAGAAAGGTGGGCTGGAGCCAGGGGGCAGAGCTAGCACCTCCCTGGCTGGAGGAGGAGCTGGCACAGAAGGGAGCTCTGAGGGAGGGCACAGGTTTATAGTAAGGCTTTGGGAAGAGTACGGTGTAAGGCAACCCAAGAAACAAAGTCGTAAAGCCTGAAGAAAACACATTCTGAATGTGAGCTGAATAACCCGCCCCTGTGCTGGCACCTGCCTTCTGCCTTGCTAATTTGACAGAAAAGCAACATCAACATTGACATTTGCCTGCTTATTTTATCATGTTCTTTCAGGAATTCACTCTTGCTCAGTTTGTAGGAGTCATTAGAGTCCGTGATATGCAAAATTCTCCTTCCTGGCCTAGAATTGTCATCCTGCACCCTTTCTTACTGCTGGACTTTGCAGGTTTTATTATTTTTAGCTCAAGCATCAGAGTCTGTCATATCCCATTCCCTTTGCCTTTCATGTGCAGGCACAGAGCCTCAGACAGCTGGGGGCCCTTTGGGAGAGATCTCTTCTGACAGGAAAAGCTCAAGGTGGAGCACTGAATTTCTCCTTAAAAACNGCTGGCCACAGGATGAGGAGTCCAGCTGGCTGCCCTTTTTGCCTGGGGCAGAGGTGCTTTGAGATTTAACTGGCAAAAAGGGGCTGGGTAGAGGCCTTGGCTCTCTTGTTCTCCTGGCATTCGGAGGAGGGAGAGGCTGCCCTCGTGGTGGACGGGACTCGTCGCCATTGCAGGCCTTCTGCGGCCTCCTTCTCCTGTGAGTGGAGCTTGCTCGCTGGAGCAGCTGTTGCACTGGGACCTTGTTTTAACACCCTGCCTCACCAAAAAGGGACTTTTCTCACCATCTGCTTGGGTGCCTCAGGAGACCCCAGGATCCCAAGCTTGCCTTTCGCTGCCCCTCTGGGATCCAGGCCATGGCTGCCCTGCCCCCGCCATTCCTTTGCTACACTGTAGTGCCGCACTGCTGCCTGCAGAGATGTTTGGGGCTCCCGCTGCAGCTCCAGAGCTTGATACATCTCATCTCCAGCCCGGGATTTGGGTCCGTCCCTGCTGTTCCAGCCTGCTGTTCCCGAGGGTCCTGCCCCAGGGGTTTGTGCAGCAGCTTCTCGGCGCCATCACCGCGTGAGGGCCGAGCTCGCTCCAAGCGCCCCTTAATTTCCAAATTATAATAGTTTGGAGGGAAGGGAGTTGCATCTTCCATTCCAAGGGAGGCTCCTGCCTTCCTTAGCAGATACCTGTCTTTCAAACCAAGACAGCACTAAAATGCAAACTTCAGCACATCTCTTTTATGATATTTTCACCATCTCAGGGGGTTATCTGCCTCCGCTTTGGGCCTCTGGCAGGTTTTGAGATGTCAGTTTGGAAGTGGCACATCATGTGTGCACCCCTGGGGCAGAGACCCACTCCAACCATCATGCTGTCAAGGAAGATGTACGGAAATTTATGCTTTTGAGAACTGAAAATTGGAAAGAAAATTCTTCATTCCTAGGAGATAAAGCTTAGTTATTTGGTGGCATAATGTAACTCTAGATTTGGAATTGCCTACAGAAACTGTAAGTTAGAAAAGACACTAACTTTTCAACCTTATGGGTGAAAAACAAACCAAAATCCAAACTAAAAATGCAGGCAAAGAAGGAAATATTGCATGAACCACTTCAAACAAAGCCATGTGCCTACGATATCTGATGCTAGACTGCCACAGAGAATTCATTTAGATAAGTTTGACAAAGAGCAAACATTTACCATGTCAAGCTCTATCCGTGTGATTTTTACCAACATAAAAATTAATTACTAAGTTGTCAAATTATTCTGTACTTCCAGCAGTAAATTCTTCCTCCACAGTTAATTGCTCAAAGTAAAAGAGTGCACATGTTCAACCAGAGATCAGAGATGCTTCAGAGAGACTGACTTCCTACTGGATTACTGCTCCAGAACTCTTCTTCATCTGCAATTCCATTCCACTGGCAGCATTCTCCTGGTGCACAATGCTATTAAAAATAATGGTTTAGAGCATCAATAATATATTAAAGACATCCTCCTCAACATGGCTGTGGTGACAGCATAATAAAATCCATCATTCTTTGAACATTTGCAGCCATACATCTTACAGTTAATGATGTGGTACAACTCCATCATCAAGAAATGAGGGAAACAGAAGTTGAAAGCAAAGAGGAAAGCAAAGAGAAAAGCTTGAAACTGAGCCTCGGAAAAGTGCAAAGGATTCTGAAGTGTAGGGCTGCTTAACTCCATACCTGAGCAGGGAGCAGGCTGCCTAACAGGACTTCCAGGTTTGTCATGGGAGACACCCTAACAAGAAGTTTGGCCTCAGTCTTCACTTTCAAATCTCTTTGGCAGTTTAACAGTATCTAAGGATTTTCATCGTGGAGGGCACAGAACTTACCTCCCTAAACTCCCTAAGTTTCACCATCCAAAAATGAACCAGTAAGACTGAGTCACATTGGCTTCCTAAATTGTCAATGGAGAGGGACAGGAGCCTCCAGATAGCCACCTATTTCTGAGACCTGTGTGGTGGAATTACTGACTGGAATATTACCCTCTCTGCTACAAAGAGATTACTCAGTATCACCAGAGAACGATTATTGTGATATTTTATGACTAATAAACATACACTTCCCATCTATGCACACAAATTGAAAACTTTTAGTTTTCCACCACAGTAAGGATCTGATAGCACTGTTTAGTGCTTCTCTTTAGTGACTTCACATTTACTCCAACTAATTTAACTTGGATTTCCAGGGTTGTGTTTAAGCACCAGAAATCATCTCACACAGACTGTATGATGAGGATTAGCACTGCAGCACCTCAGAGAGCATTTCCTTTCGAAGACAGAGGCAAGAGAGAAATACTGGTTTAAAACCTTAATAAGTAATAAGCATGGTACCAGAGTTTTCAATTTGCTATCTTTCTTAGGTTCAAAGAATGAAACATGAGATTGCTCTTTAGTTCTTCCAGTTGTTTGTAAGAGCAGGTTTGTGAGCTGTGTAGTCTTATCCAAGCACCTGATGTTCAGCTGTATGTGACTTACAGTGGTAAAAGGAGCCATTAGTTTCAAATACAGTTTGTTTTTCCTGAGAGTTTCAGCTGAAAACTCTGACAATATAAGAGATAACTGCATGATGATGACTTGGTAGCTCCAATATATCTTTTCTATAGTACAGTATCAAACAATACGTTAAAATTCAAGAGTGTATTCAGACCCATCCTCATTTCAAGGCAGATCGCACAAAACTTTGTCAGCATAAGGGCACAGAGAAGATGTAGCTCAGCCACTTTTTCTAGAAAAATAACACAATTTCCTTTTCTCTTTTTGTTGTCTGTAACAGCAGGAGTTGTGCTATAAAGCGAAAAATACAACTCTGCCTCTGGATTCCTGGAAAAGCTGAAAGTGCTGAGGCAGGCCATGCACAGCCATCATGATGAAGCTCCCCAGGGACACTCCATACACGTGTGCTCAGTCAATCCCAGAGCATGGGCTGCTGTCACCTCCAGAAAATATACAGCAAAGCCATATCCTCATGCTCCAAGTTCACACACTAGTTTTAATAGATAAACAAAAAAAGAACAGTAAGAAACTTGCCAAGGGAGAAATTCTGGAAGAATGGTCAATAAAATCAATAGCAAAAGTAGTTTGCAAACATGACTGGCTTAAATGACTACCAAAAAAAAAAAAAAAGAAAAAAAAAAAAAAAATCATTATAGGACCTACTCGTATAAAACAATTAACTTGGCATGCAGGTGGATCACTGTTTACAAATGTGGACACTGATTTTGGCTGTGGGTATTGTTTATGCAAATGTTAGTAAATCATTATAGAACTTACAGCATGCTGTGCAGCCACAAGATCCTTTCTCTCCAACAATATCCTAACCTGCAGCATTTGCTGGGATCTAAAGAGTCAGAATAAATACAAACAGATACATTTCCTGAAATGAATCTTATTACATCTGTACTGCAGAGGTTTGGCAGAAATCAGACACAAGAGGGCTGCAGCTGCCTGGCTGGCCAGGTGTTAACTGAATTCTTTTTTGAAATACCTCACTCTTTGTAGGGCTGCCAAATGTACTCAAATTCTCATAGGAACAGGATTTCTTTGAAAGATTCCAGTTGTTCTGGAGAAGAACTTCTCTCTTTCGGAGTTTGTTTTTCTGGTCTCAGGATGGTATGAGATTGTGAATAATAAGAGGAGGAAGTGAGAAATAAACATGATATTTCAAAGTCAGGTTCGATTTGATTTTTTTCCATGGATTTACACAGCAATTTTCATGAGTAAAACTTCATTTAACTTACTAATAGGGTTAGTATATCACAAGATATTCCCTTGCAATATCAAGTTACAAATGAGTCCTTCCATTACTTCCATGTTCTACTTATGACTGTGTATTCAAAGCATCTGTGGTGTCCTACATCAAAACAGAGGCAAAATTGCATCTGACACAACCCAGCAATTTTTGAAAGAAAGGCACAATATAATACCCAATATCCCAAGGCAATGGGTAGAATCAGTGTTGTAGCTTAATACATCATTTAAAGGTATCTCATCTTCTAAATTTTGCTACTTTGCAAAGAAAGAAATTCAATTTACCTTCTGCTTTAAAATAATTATTAAATTACTAATTAACAACTTAAAAATGTCTACTGACTTGCCGAGAAATGTCATAATCTCCATAATAATCTACTCATAATATTCTGTCTTTCCTCAAGATCCACACCTACTCCCATCTTACTGCTATTTCCCTGGGCTGTCAATTTGTTCAGTCACATGTCCCTCCATAACATTTTTATCCTTTTCCTATCAAGAAGGGTGCTGCAAGGAAAAAGCAGGAAGCTGTAGGAAAAGCCATGCTCCCTTTAAAACAATGCAGCTTTAGACAGCTGAAGAACAAGCACAATAAAATAAACAGCTATGATATAAATTTGCTCGGAGCCCTTACATTTTCTGAGCACTGCATGTACGCAACCATGTCGAATGAAGATTAATCCTATGATTTTTGGGATCACCTGAGCCTCCAGCCTGTTCCTGCAGTCTTTCTCTCCAGTTGACTGGAAGACTGCCTTGGGTGAAAACCTCTTTTTATCTCCACAGAACATGGAAAGCTTGGGAACAGAAAAAACACCTGGTAAGGACAAAGTCAAAAGAAGGAAAGAAGGTGATGATTGTGTGCTCCTCAGGCCACATCACCACAGGTCCTGTGCCAGGTGTGCTCCAGTGTCCCCAGTTGCCCACACACAGAGCTTTCAGCAAGGAGAAAAACCCTACCTGCACTTGGGGCCTCAAGCAATCACCACACATTTTTTAGTGAGCAGAAAGAAAAATATCTGGCACATATCACTGGCAGTGACTTTCAGCCTGGCCTGATCCTACACCTGTGGAGAGGAGCTGCAGCAGCTTGGCATTGCCTGCTGGCACTGCCCTGTGCACCGATAGGGATGTTTGTCAGCAGGTGGAATTCTAAGTGAATGTTGAGAGGAGAGGGAGAAAATCCTCAAGATTTTTTTTTCAGAAGCTTGAGAAGCTCCAAGAATCTAGATAATTTTGAGAGGAATAAAATTTTTTCCTTCAGGGCTATTTTTATTAAATCTAAGGGAAAAATACTGTAAAAGTACCTGGTGATAAGAAAAATGTTGGTTCAGTTCTGAAAGATACACAGAAGTCATCCCATCTTACCTCGGGCAAAGGAATTTTAAGGAGAAGGTGATAGGAATGATTCCCAGCTCATCATACTGTGACCATGCTCAAGGATGCCTGTTTGTTTCAGGAATGTCACAGTCTTAGGATGTCATTATTCTTCTAAAACTGTAGCTCTTTTTCCACATTTGCTGCCAGCCTGAATGCATCCCCAGCCCCTGGTTTGTTAGGTCAGTTCTGTTAATGAAGGCTTCTCATTTACAAGGTTAATGCTATACCTGGGGGCATTAAATATGCCAATCAAAGAGGAAAAACTGCCTGAAAAATATCAGTGAGTTTTAAATGGGATTCTTTCTCTTTGCTTGAATAGCATTTTCTGAGAAACCTTTTCCACAAGGACACACAGAGTTGTGCATCATCACAATAATTATACCAGAGAAAGTGCACATGATGAACACAGAAACACAGTGGATGCTCTCTGGAACAATACAGCAAAGCAGATTTTTTTTCCCTGCACACAAAGAAAACATTTCTGTCAAAATGGCATTAAAAGAAAAGTGTTGTGGGGCTTTCATATCAGGGATGACTGCAGTGCTGAAAGACAGCAACTGGTAATTGGGGGAGTTCTGATGAGGAAAACCATGAAGGAAATCTGACATAAAATTTGAAAGCGGATTTGAAAGGATGTTTATTTCTGTCACAATTTCCCTTCCCAAACAATCAAAGGTTTTCAAAAAGCTGTTATCAAAAAGTTCTGTACAGATAGCTGCTTAGCCATTAAAAACACACCTATTCCCTATTTCCTGATGGACAGAGCTTCTCCGGCACCCCACTGGGCCCATCCACCTTGGGCTCTTTCCAAACCCACTGTTTGATTTCTCCTGGTGGCAGGCACTTTTACCCCACATTCAAGTGGCTCTGTTGTTCTGGACTTTCTACTCAAAACTTGTCTTTCAAGCTGCAAGAGCCAATGAACCCAAACTCACTCTTCCATTGGTAATCTGCTGCTGATGGGAGCTTGCTGTGAACCTCTCCTTTCCTTTTGGGCCATTTGTTTTCACTTCCTCAGGGTGAAAGGAATAAGCAATTTCAGAATTAGGTCACTGTGAAATGTCTTTAATTTATCACAATGTAGGTCTAAATTCCACCTGGATTTTCTCCTTAGCTGCCCAAACTGGCAATTTCAGACACACAAGGATCAGAGCTCACCTCTGATCCAGAGAGAGAAAATCAGTGGGGGCTCTTTGTCTTCACATTTCATGATTGCTTAAATCCAATATGAAGATGTTTTTAGTGGGAAACAAAATGATTTAGTGTTTCAAAAGGCAAGAACTTGCCAGGAGAGAATTTGTAGCCATTTGTCTCTTCTTCCTTCCATTTGTGTTACCATATGATCCTCATTCCTTTGTCTTCCTGGGCCATCTTCCATATGCAGCATGCGGAACCTTAAGCATTATAAATCCTGGAAACTATTTCAGAATTTTGTACATTTCTAAATATTTTGACCTGAATTACACATAAGATGCATAGCAAAAGCCCTCTTTCCTCACCTGGAGCCTGCATTTGCCCAGATGAATATGCTGCAATCATGTAGCTGCTCCTCGAGGTTTGAAATGTTTGAATTTTCATCCCTTTAACACAGAGGTATACCCACCCTTATAGTTCAAAAGAAATTGTTTAACTATTCACCCATGTTGTCTATTTTGGTCCTTCCCTCCAAATTCTCATTTCTCCACTACTTGCAAATCTTCTGTGTCCTTGTAAACTGGCATTTACTTAAAGTAATAAAGGACCAGTTCAACAAAATATTTTAGACAGCATTATGAATGAGGTAATAATTTTTTCCCTAAAAAAATCAAAAAACATCACTCTCTCAAAGTCCAATTTCCCTTTTTTTAAAAAGATTTTCTCTGTAAGAGGAGCCAAGAACTCAACTGTGCTGCAGAGCCTTTTGTTATTACTTTGTAAGAGGTTGTTTGGATTTCCAAGCACCTTTTCAGTTTGTTAATAGCTGTTTGGGCATAGGGCTTTATTGATTTATAAAGTCACAGCCATTTTTCCTGTCTCTGATGTCTACAACAGCAAGCTGGAAAACAACGCTGGCTTTGCAAAAACAGCACAAGTTTAGAGCAGCTGAGGTAAGATATTCTCTGGGAAGGGACAAGTGAAAAGAAGGAAACCTGTTTCAAGGGTAAAACAACTGCACAGGTTAGGGAACACATGAAGATGCTTCAGTCAATATTTATCTCTCAATAAAACTTGATGTTCATTTCAGTGAAATCAATATCTGCTTAATTTAAGTGTTGTTGTTCCTTGGCTCCATCTACTTCTCCCTGTTTCCAAGAACTCTTTTCAGTGCTTAAGATTTCAAGCTTGATCATCCAACCTGATCTTTGCCTTTCCAGAATCTTCACCATGGGCACAAAACAAAACAAAACAAAACAAACAAACAAAAAGTTATTCCCTTCACTGAGCACTGGAGGCAAGGAGATTTTTTCCATAAATCTCAATCTGTATCTAAGCCAGGAGAAAAGTAAGAGGGCCTCAGGAAGTAGTTGTACAGCCAAAAGTAGGGGCAGGAGGATTAGCAAAAATGTTGGCATCCTTGCTAGCATCTCACAGGTGCTGAAAAAAGCTGCTTTATCTGTTAATGTTCTTCTTAATACCTGGCTTATTGTGTGGGGACTGTCCTTATGAGATTGACTTTATAAGCTGGCAGAGTGTTGTCAGAGGTATCTGCACCCAGACTGAATCCTAACGATCCTGATCTCCATCACACCTATTAAGGATCCAGCATCGAGCACTGGAAACTCTGGCTGCTTTTTCAGGTCATGAATGCTGAACTGCCCTGCAAGGAAATTTCAGCTGAATCCTTAAAGGGCTCTGCAGCAGCACAGAACTTGGCAAGCACATGGAGATTACTCTTTCTGCTGGAATTTGAGCATCAATTACCAACACTTGATAAACCAATTCCTCTTTTCTCCTCCCCTCCACAGCTGGACCTGGGAGTTTTGCTAACTCCTCACACCAGAAAGCTCATTTTATCCTTTAACCTTCATCTCTCCTTTTCCTTTGCACAAAATTGGAGGAAACTAAAATTTCAGGTTTGCTAAACTCGAGGTTGTTTTGGCTGCCAAGCTGCATCAAGAGGAAAGAAAGAAAGTGCTTTCATTTGGCCTTATCACAGAACTCATAATAACATTATTGTACATGCAAAAACCTCCATGCTTGTTTATCTGCAACAACAGAATGATACATGCAAATATACATATGAAAGGCCCAAATATCTCAAGCTCTGATAGTTCAGTCAAGAATATTATCCCCAAAATGCAAACTGAATTATTTACTCACCTCAATTGTATTAATGCCTCTTGGTAATTTTCTGTTTTCCTATAACAAGCCTTGCCAGGTTCACACTTTGGTTTTCAGGGAAATAATCTGAGAAGGAAAGATGTGCTTTCTAAATCATTTTTAGCCTTGATAATGAGAAGCCTCATACCACCTAGAATTATTTACTATTTGTTATGTTCTGAATCTTCTACACAGTTAAATTCTAAATCTAATTCAAACCCTATATTATTTTATCATCATATCCACTGCCAAAATAACAGTTAGGACTAACTTGGCTGGTATCCAAATCATGGCCTAAAATAATTGTTCCCTGTGGGGTATCTCAGAAATGCACTGTCTTGTAACTAAAGGTTTGGTTTGATTTTTGCTTTCAAGTTCCTGATTTCATCTATATTTCCTGCCCTCCCCCCTTACCCATTTTTATTTTCCCCTATTTGGCAATACCTCCCACTCATAGTAAGTCATCTGTGTGCTACCAATACTTAGCTTTTAGAGCATTCTGGTAACAGATTATTAGGACTTTACCTTACAGCAGATCAGATCATTGTTCATGTGCCAGAATAAATGACAACCTGTATACTGTTGAGAAATCAATTGCATCTGGATTTTTCATGTAGATATTTCACCTCTTCATTTACATTCTCATTACCTTCTGTTGTGAGCCCTTGCACCAGCCATTCTGGGGATGGATTTGGATAAAATATACTCAGATAATTAGGAGATCCCTGGAACAGCAAGGGTATCTTAAAATAATCATTACAGAAAAGTACATTTGCAATTTTAAGTGGCATGGAAATAAAACTTATAACCCAAACTTCAATCTTTTGCTGACCAAATATGACCCATTCAGCCACGCTCCAAACTCTACCACTTGTGCTTGCCAAGGACACCACCAGCCCCTCATGGGGGGCAATGTTCTGTGCTAAGGCCGTGGCCCCAAACACTCCCTGCTCTTCCCAGTGCGACATCCCCAGCCCCACAGCATCCCCCCTTTTGGGAACACATCAGGAAAGGAGAGGGGCAGGAGTGTCCCAGAACAGACAAGACCAACACTGAGAAAAAGCCCTGCCCCAGAGTATGGAGAGCACTCCCCTGCCCCATGCTGAAAACACAGAGGGGAGGTGACTCATTCCATCAGACCGAAGCTGCCTCAGCCTTGGCACACGTGCAGTCTGTGCCCTTTGGAGTTCTGAGACACCCATGTAAGGCTGGAATTCATGACACAGGCATCCCAGGACACCCACACTCCCTGGAGCATCCGGAATAACACCAGACCTTACCCACCATCACTCCCTCGAGGTGTGATTCGTCCATGTGGGAGGACTGCTTACCCCTGCCGGGAGAGATGAGAAGTTCCTGAAGAAGTTTCCGAACAGCTCAGTGCCTGGGGCAGGAACCCTGGTCCGCCCTGGGAGCAGGAGAGGCACCACAGCCTTCACCAGGGTTTGGGGATGATGATGAGCACCATGCTTGGCAGTTTCTCTCCAGCGAGAGCCCAGCTGATGGTGATCCCAGCTGGACTCAAGAGTGCATTAAATGAGAGGAGCCTCCCCTGGACAAGGGCAATGGCCTGGCTCCTCCAGCACCTCCAGAGAGGGACAAACCCCATCTCCAGCCAGGCTGCATAAACCACTGCCTGGGTGTGCCTGACCCATTTCTCCATCTCTAAAGGAAGCCAATAGAACACCCTTGGCACTAGAGGCTTGACTTTTAGTTAGCTACTGTGAGGCAAGCCAAATCTGGGACAGACTGTCAAAATGGAAAGCAATTCATTATTCATGCACCAAGAAGGTGATGCCAGGGTTGCAAAGCATGAAGTTTACACAGCACGGAGCTGGACTGCTTCCAGGACAGTATTTCATCTTGTTTTGCTCTGGCTCCCAGTGTTATTCTTCTGCCTTCCACCCACATCCTTCCTAGTAGAACCATTTAATTGGATGATTGGCAGATTATGGCTCCACAGGACATAATGAGAAGGTATCAGCTTTGCTGCCAAAAAGGATGTCCCCTCCTTCCCAATCTCTCCTCCTGCCTCCTTGCTGCTGCCTTCTGCTGGCTCCAGCTCAGAGCAAAGCCCTGCCTGGATGCACTAACGTGATGGAAAACAGCAATCAGGCAAAAGAGGAAAAAAAGGCAAATAACTTACTGGTATGTCATTGAAATGGCTCATGGCAGGGTGAAGGAAGCCTAAGGCCAATGCAACACAGGGAACAATAGCCAGAGGGAAGAGGGAGGCACAGGGCAAGGTCACTGCTCCCCTCTCTCCCTGGGAACAAGGTTTCAGGTGAGCTCTGCTGCCTTTGCTGTCACCCACCCAAACTGCCCAACCAGCCAGCCCCTAATGAGCAGCCTGGCTGATCACTGTGTAGTTGATAGGTCTGGCAGGGAAGAAGGCCAAGAGCAGCAATGTCCTGGCTGTACCATGCCAGGAGTCTGTCACTGGGGAGCTCACGGCCCTGCTCCTGCTATGCAAACAAGCTCCTAAAAAATTCCTGGCCAACACTCACCATCAATCCGCTCAGAGCTCCTTCTGCACAGGGATGTGTCATTAAACCCTCAGACAAGAGGCATTCAAGCCTTGGCTCAAGGTGACCTGGGAAATTGTAAGAGGTCAGAAACTGAGTTCATCTCCTTTGGGTACTAGAGCAGCAGCTTAGTGAAAAACATCTTTTCTCTTTAGAAGGCTGTTGTGAACAACTCTGCGTTCATGTTTCTCTCAGTGTGGGACTGGGCTTTCTTCAGGAAATGTGAATAGATATGGGACTGATCTGACACAATCCAAAACTTTTTCTGTAGATTTCTCATGTAATTATTTTCCTTTCCTTAACTTTCTATTCTTTCTTCCCCTGCAGTGTTTGTGAACAGGTTTTTTTTTCCTCATTCACTTAATGATCCCTTTTTCTTTTTGTGTTCTTTTTATTTCTCCCTGCTGAACATGAGGAGGTTTGTAGCTATATGCTACAACATTATTTGTTAACGACAAACTATCCCTCACCAATTACTTTGCTGGGATTTTACTACCTTGTCATTATTTTATCTCCAACAATCTGCTGCAAGTTTTGGCTGGAAAGAGAAGAAACAAAACTATAACTATGTCCTGGAACTCCAACTACAGAAATGCAGAGCTATTCCCAACCAACACACTGTCATTTCTTCCCACAGCATTTTACCTCCAGTCACCACTCAAGGAGATCACTGGGAGAGCATTAGCAGGCAAATTTCAGCCCTGGAGATTGAGATATGCGACTTTAGGTTGCATTATTTTAAGTAACACTTGCCAAGGGCACTGAAAAGCATGTCAACTTAATTATGAAAGACGAGTCATTGATATAACTCGTAACAAATAAATCAGTGAAGCGAGCACAGCATTCAGAAGAGCAGTATTTATCACTGCATAAAAACACACCATTATTTAGCACGATGACAACATGAATTTTGGAAGACCACTGAGAACATCCCGTCCTGGTGTTTCCATCACTCACTGTCTCAATCATTCCCTCCTGCTATTCCCCCTTCTCTCTCACACAAGGGTACCCAGTTTTTGCACCACATGACATCCTGAGCATCACTCTGCAGAACAGGGTCTTTCAGGATGCACTGACCTGCATGCTTACCCTCGCCTCTTCTGAAGCTTTGAACACAGGAAGCATCTTTACCACAGCAACATTTTGCGATTATATTCCTGAAGTTCCCTCTGTTGTCCTGTGTCTTATTGGTAGGACACTAGCCCATTTGCTGGGTGGCCTGAGGCTAAACCCACATGCCTTCATCAAACCTGCACTTAGAGGTCTATCTACAATAACAAGAAGCATGTTTCTATATATAGTTTCCTATAGTCTCTCTTTAATTGGATCTTGATGATCCTTAACTCCTTTCTGCCTTACTTTGTCATTTTTACCAAGCTTTCTTTCAAAAACAGCTCTTCAAATTCAGAAGAGCTCACTGTGGACAGTGTTCCAGTGGTGTAAAGCACCATGCATCGCTTTATATGAGCTGAATATCTCACCTGTCTTTTTAAAGGATAAAAGCAAAATAAAAGAATGGAGAGCTTTCATTAGGATAATTAAAACAGAAATATAGCATACAGGAAAAAGCAAATCTGCTCAAGATACTAAACTCTGCATGACTGCATCAAAATGCAACAACTTAGGAAGTTTAAGGATTTTCCCTATATTTTTTCCTGCTCTGCAAAAATGCAATATTCTATTATTAAACACTTGACATACAATTTAATACACCCAAACTTGAAAGCAATTTATCCTGAGGGGTGTAGTTTGTGCTTTTCAAACAGCCTGCTACTTTCGGGTACCCCTGAGATGCAGGTGAGCAGAAACCAGGTGCAGTGCAGGACAATTACAACTTAAGCACACTGCAGTAAATCCCTGCTCAGCAGACCCTCCCAGGCTGTGTTCCACATGCAGCCATGCCAGTGACAGCCCCCCAGAAAGGTGGCTGTGACACTGTCTGTTGTGGCATCAGGTGGAGAATAAGGAGGGAAAAAAGGCAACCTTTTTTCCACATTTCAGGTAGGGTATATACCTGAAAGCTGCAGCCTGATGGTGTGGCACTGAATCCGCTTCCTTTTACACAAGTATCTCTTACATTTCTCAGATGAACCAGCTCCTGCTTCTGACTCAGAGAGGAAACAAATTTCTTCAGTGAAGATTTTCTTACTGTTTTCAAAGGTCTGCATTAAGGCAAGCAAACCCTTTCTGCAGTACTTGAGATACCACTTAAGTTTCTCACAAAAACTTGTCCTAGCTGGGACAGGAATAATTTAAGAAGCCAATTCTACTAAAAACTCTGAGGTTAATTGAAAATGCTGGTTGTCCTACAGTCACTGAGCCACAGATGTAAAGGCCCAGATCTGCAGCCTTCTCAGGGAAAAGGGGGCTTTTTTGAGAGAATTTAATATTGAAATCTATAATTATATGCTTCTTTAGAATCAAATCACTGAAGGCTCAGCCTCCTTTTGAAGGATAGAGGCTTCCCATTGAAAGAGATAACCATGTGTTTCCCTATGCTTTTGATGTTGAAAACCATTCCCGAAAAATTCCAGGCAAAACTAAAACTACTGCACTATGAAATTGCCCTCAAAGAAGCATTTATACAGCTGAATATTTATTCTGACCATTTTGTTTCCTGAAATTCACATTTGTTCCCTGTCATATGAGATTTTTAGAATGTTCCCTGCAAATTTCACCAGCCTGGAAGCCTCACTTGTCCACCAGGAGTTCTGAAAATCAAGAGGCAGCAATGAATGAATTCCCATAATGGTGTCTTGCTTAATTGAATTCTGCAGTTGCCCCTAAATTAAATAATGCAAGGAGGCCAAGGCAGACGTGAACAAGTGAACAAAGAGGTCTACGGGTTCTGAAGGGTTTGGAAAATTCCTTTTAAAGTTAAGTTTTTCCATTTAGTGCCAAGCTGGAGTTATGGCTCTTTGCACCCTTGTGTCACTTCCCAATGTGTGTGAGCTGTGTAGAGAGAGGCCCAGAGGGGCTGAGTTGCTCAGCGCTGCCAAGAGCCCAGCACAGAGCTGGGAGGCCCCTGAAGAGGCAGTTCAGGTGCCCCAGCAGCGCTCAGGTGCCAGCAGCAGGGCTCTTTCTACGATAAGAGCTGTAATCAATACCTGTGCTGTCCTTGCCACGAGGCTGGGGTTTGAGCCAGCACCACTGCCACAACCCCTCCTGAACCCCACAGCCAGGCTGCAACAGGAGCCAAGTCACCAAAAACAGACAGAAAGCTGACTCAGTCCCCTCCAGCACAAGGACATGGGCTGGCACAGACGTGACACAGACAGACAGAGCTGGGTTTGTGCCAGGCAGCACCAGGCCCTTGGCAGGATGGTCTCATAACCCTTCGGAGCAAGGAGTTCCCATGAGTGCTGCTGCCTGGGAAATGCCAGGGGAGGTGGAGGGCTCCATACTCAGCTCTAGGCAGTGGGTGAACAAGGAAGTTACTCCATCACACAGGTATTCCCATTTGCTGCCAGACCCCTCCGCAGGCTGAATGCCTCAGCCATGCTGGCTGCTCATACTACAATATCTCGTTTATGCAGTAATAGCAAAGCAGACAGGGAGCAAGAAAGGTACTACAAAAGCAGAAGGAGGAATCGATTTAAATTTATTTTCTCTCCAAACTGAAGCAGGGACCTGAAAAAATGTTATCAGCCCCCTAGCTTCAGATATTTGGGGCTGGTTGTCTCCTAGGAACATCTCTTACCAAACTCAAAAACTGCTGAAGAACCCAGAGAGATGCCCAGTGTACAGTCCAGTGTGCCCCAAAGGGGAAAAGGAGCACATTCACACAGAGGGAAAAGTTCAAACCAGGGCATATTTATGTAAATGCATCCCCAAACACCCAAAGTTTCTCATGGGGATAGATCATCTCTCCTTCCCAATACCCTGGCTGAGTGTTTGACTACAAAACCCAGCCATGGTTTTTGTAGATCAGGCATCTTGCTGCCCACAGAGATGTTCCCCTACTAAGGTAGAAATCCCTGACTTCAAGCCTTTCCTGTCTGGTCTTCAGCAGCAGCTCTATACACACATGAGCTCTGTGGCAGCTCACAGCAGATATAGTTCTGCTGCTGCCAAACAGCAAAACCTTCCCTTCACTGCTCACCCACTTCTCAGTGACAGCTAAGAACTTTTTTAAGACATAAGTTGTACCCTATATGATGAACTTAAGGATATTTGAAAACATGGATAGAATCCAGTAGCAAGAACTGATCAGAGGTAAGACACTGAAATGAACCATTTCCTTTCATAGGTTACTTTTTTCTTATCTGCAATTATTCCATATAGGCAAATATACTCTTCAAATGTGGCTCCATCCCACTGGCTCAGGACCTGCATGCAAACAGTGCAATATGCATGAATGCTTTTTAAAACTACTCTCCATAAAAATAACTTCTGTGTGCTTGCCTATTTCCCTTTGTTCCCTGGGTAGGCTGATAGCTCTTATGGAGTGTTAACATCCATAATGCTGATAATGAGCTTGTCTAAATATATGATAATAGCTGTAGAAGTACCAGCAGTGCCATCAGTAGCAATTCATTGTTTGCAAGAAAATTTAAAGCAACTGTGGCACATCCCTGCTTGGAACAAACATGGCAATCAGCAGTTTTCACTTAGATCAGTGTAGAAAATAGATGTTGAAACATGCTGTCATGTCGCTTTGCTTTGCTTGCTCAAACAAAACTGTATTTCATTTCTCTTAAAATTCAGCTGTGGGAGGATCATAAATTCTTTTCAGATGTAGGATTTTTGCTTTGCTTTCTTAAATAGTAATTTCAGTTCATTTCCACCTTGGCCACCACGAATCTTGATACATTTTTTTTATATGGCACAAACCCCAGTCAAAAATGAGGCATTCGCATACTCCATGAGAATAAAAAGGAACAGGAAACTCCCCAACTCTCAAGAGTTTGCCAAGGAAATGCATTTATGCCTTTTTATTCAGAATATCAGAACCATTATCTGGTCACTGCCTCTCAGGCCCCAAAGCCAGCAACAGGTGGCTCAGGACTGGCTTTAGCTCAACCAGCAGATTCACAGCTGGGAAAAGTGCATTTCACACACAGACTAATCAAATTCCCATGTAAGTCTCTAACCATGAATCAGGAGCTGGCACCTTGCTCTGGATCCAGACTTTGGGAAGGAGTAAATACCAAGTTCTCTAACTTGAAAAGCTCTTATATTTAAAGCCTAATGAGAAGAGATGGTGAAAAACAAAATTTGTGTACTGTAGGAAATTAAATGATGAAAGTTTGTTTTGTCTTGGCAAAAAGAACAATTCTGATTTTCATTAAATTAAATAGTAATTTGTAGGTAATTATTTTGACAATCATCACAGCTAAAGAAGTAGGTAAAATTAATTCTTTCCATCTCAAAATGCCCTAATATCAGGTGGGGCAACACCTGGCTGATGGGTGCTGTAGTGACAGCTACATCAGCTCCCATGCACAGCAGAGCACATGGCCACCCCTGGACCCTGCAAATCCCTTCCTATTCTCCCACTGTGTTACCTTTAGGGTACTTTTAGGTTATCTTTAGGTTACCTTTAGGGAAGACTGATGTGACATTCCTGTCATACATAGATGTAGATACAATATACCTTCACTCACCCTAATATCAGCTTGGGATAGTCATCCAGAAAAGGCTGTAATGTGGAGAAAAGAGCTGGCTGTCTTGGAGGTATTTCCATACTTCACAATCACCTTCTGGTTTAACTCAGGAGCACTAAGTTCCTTTACTTACCTGACAGTGCAAGATAGAAATGGAATCCTAGAATAAGAGAATATCCTGAGTTATATCTTGCCTTGAGCTTAGCTAGCTGGATCAAAACTGAGGAAGCTTTTGCCAGGAGTAAACTTTAGTCAGTGAACAAGATCCTGCTGCAAATGAACTAACATGAGTGGTTTTGTACTTGGCTTCATAGTCTGAGGACAGAAAAGGTGATGGGGGGAACCTAACAAAAAATTCTTGACTACATCAGCCAGTTGACTGCTCCAGCAATTTCCAGACTGGTGAGGAGCTGGCTAGAATCTGCCAGGGCAGCTTTGGCTTTGTGCCATAGGCTGGACTGGAGCAATCTCTAGTGCAGAAGGCTCTGTCTGCACAGCCTGCACAGGCTCCACCACACCTTCCAGCAATCCTGCAGCACAAAGGCATCAATCACTGGCAAACACAACATTCCTGGTGGGCAAGGTCCTCTCCACAGTAATGGAAGCCCTGGGAACAGCAGTCCAAAGATTAGCTATGACCACTGTAAGACACATATGTTTGAAAGGTTGATTTAGTTGAAGGAACTAGAGCATGGGAATACTGCAGCACTCCAGCACAGGAGATGTGAGGAACTGTTGTCTGTACTGTGCCACTTCCTGCATCCTGACCAGGAGGAGGAAGAGGAGGAGAAGAACACCTGTGGAAGGATGCTCTCCTGTCCCACGTAGGTGCATTCCCCCTGCCAAAAAAACACCTGTGGAGTCATGCTGGGAAGTTCAGTGTAGGCAGAAGCTAATGCCAAGGAAAGGGGTTCATTTCCTAGCAGCTCTAATACACCAGAGGCTCACGTGAATACTGTTCCTGTCTGGATTATTTGCAGCCCAGAGTACCCTTGGCTGTCTTCCATCTAATACAAAGTTTCTGAATAATTTATTGTAAGACAAAGTAATTTCATAGCCTGCAGTGCTGCATCAAGACTTTGCAAACCTGAATCAGCATTTGAGGGAAACTGTTATCAGAACAGAGGCAGTACATACCTACTTATACCTCTGGGTTTCATGTAAGAACATTTTCTCCTACATCACAGATTTCCAAATAAGTGTCTGGTTGGTTTTTTTTTTTAATTTATATGAGCAGGAGTTAATATTTTTTATTCCCAAAACAACATTTGATGCTGATAAAGTCAGATTAATTCACAGGTGGTTTCATAAATAATCACCATCAACAGTTTGAATAATTTCACTGAATAAAAACCTCATCCTTCATAAATTTCTAGGGTTTAATTATAATGCAAGTGGTAGGAAAAGTCCAATGTCCACTGTAAGTGGTACTATGCAAACAATGCAAGTGAATGTCTTGGTCTTTCGAAGAAAAATTAAGAATATATTTCAAAACCACAAAAAACCTCTGGAATTTGGAGAAGAGCCATTTAAGGAACACCAGCTGGAATACCTCTGGGGCAGGGCAAAGCCGTGGCCCTACCAGTGAGATTTCCAACAAAGTGCAATGCATGTGTTAGTGTAAATAATTACAGAAGAATTAAAAATGTATCACTTTTACCTGGTAGGAGGTAAGAGAGTAGACTCCCACTGGGAAAGTTCTTGCCCAGAAAAAGGAATTTGGTCATGCAAACAATTAGCAAACCGGGAAGGAAAGGACAGCAGTTTTCCCAGACAATTTGCTGACATGTGGGTTTGCAGAGGAAACTAAAATAAAGGATTTCTCTTGGAGAGAATATTCATCTTTGTAACATGTCACTTGTGGCAATCCAAGAAATAAAGAAGAGCAAACTTCCATGTGCAGCGTAATTAGAAAAAAGAGCAGTAAAGGTAAAAGTAAGGGGTCATTTATTAATATAATTGTCTAAAAAGAGATTTCCAGGTATAAAATGCTAGGTTGCACATCTTGAAATATTCCATTTCTGAAGTAATTTTCACTCTTAACATAACCTCTAGTGATACAAGAAAAAGCCAGGAATGTAGATATCGATCTGTTTTCTGGGGAGTTTTTATCATAAGCCTCCAAGGAAAGGAAGTTTCTGTTCACTACTGCTGCAGAACGTCACCACTAGGTTTTATATCTGCACAGATTGTGCAATTTCCATCAAAAAAGTTACCTGAGAATGTCTTTGAAACAGAAGAAACCAAACTGCTGTGCTTTGAACCCACATTCATTTCATAACTGGAAAAGCAATAACTATCTGCCCATAAATAATGAAAGGTAACAACGGTGTCAGTGCTACTGGGAATAAACTTTTGGGAGCATTCACACAGGAAGCAGTGAAAACCCATTTAAAGCTTTGCACCAAAATCGAAAGAAAATATGAAGTTACTGCTAAGCCTCCATTCTGCCTAGACTTGTAAGGAACAGCTCTTTCCTTAGTCAAGAGCTAGCATTTAAAACAACTGAAGAAAATACATTAAAATAAGATTGCCAAATTTGATGTTTTACCCTCTGTGCCTACTGACAAATGAAAAATACTTATATATAAACTTAGTCATTTTATGAGGTCTTTTGGTATCAAGACACATTAGGGAGTCAAAGGAGGGTGGGGGGTTTTTTTTAGCTAAATACCTGGCACCCTTCTGGCAGTGATTTTCTCTCACTAGTGATGTACCATCCACTGAGATCCCACTGAAGCTCCTTACAAGACCCTGCTGAAGACCCAGTGCCCCAGCACTGAACAGCACCCTGTTGTTTTCAGTGCACAAGTGTACATTAAAGTAAAGGGGAGATTGTCTATACCATAGGGAATGAAGGCCTGCAATCCTTCCATACTGATACAGGAAAACAAACTACCTATCAAGTGTGCTATTAAATATAAAGGATATTCTGAGTGTAGACAATTATTAGGTTTAGTATTCGTGAAGGTCCTGTACTTTTAAGAGCCTTCCAACCACCCAAGTTAATCTAATCACTAACTTCATTGACATAAATCATGCTAATTGGAAACAGCATTTCTTAAAAAGCCAAAAAGATGAGAAATTACAGTAGATAAAGACTTTCTCTTGCTGTGACCAACTAAAATTAGCAGCACCTCAAAATTATATCTTTAAATTAAGGCAACTTTACTCTAGTGACAGAACAGTAAGATAAAGGATCTGCCAAACAGTGACCCATGTGTGCAAACTCTTGTTCACACCTAAATTCCTGTCTGCAGATGCAGAACAAGAGGCAAGATCGAACACAGATATAATACTTTCCATGACAGGCCATGTATTATTGATTTCTAGGAAATAGAGGGATACATCGTAAAGAATTAATTTCCTTTGCATTCATATTTACAACCATTAGAATTCTAAGTAGGGTCTCGTTTACCAGGTTGTCTTACAGCAATGTTGCTAATTTACTTTCTGTACTACCTAGGTAACAGTGTCACTGAAGATCTCTCAAACACATTACATGGAGGCACCATTTTTTTCCTGGACAGGGTTTTTTGAATTTTCCTTCACCCTGAGAGTTGGGGTGCTGAATAAGGTACAGAGGCTCTGCAGCCTCTCACCCTGCTGCAGGGCTGGGAGGCCACAGCTTAAGGACAGCTCTGGCAGGCACAGCTGGCATCAAAGGAGCCAAGTTCTGGCAAAGAGTTGTATGAGAAATGTCAGTGAGATGGAGCTTTTCCCTCCTCCTTCCCTCTTTTGGCCCAGGAGCTGCATTTATATTCGCATTTTGTGCAAATTTTCTCAGATGTATCAGATTGCCACAAACGTGTGTGGTTTCTGCATCATTGCTACCTGTGGTATTTAATGCTGAGACAATGTCATCTGAAAAGGCACATTTCCCTGAAATGGGAACTCATACTTGATATGTCAAAACAGAACCTTTTAATTGGCTATAGCATCATGCTGCTGCATTTGTTACTTTAACAACTCCATTCTACTGCCTGATGAAGAGGCCTCATTGAGAGGCAGAACAGGCCTCACACCCAAGGCTGAGCAGCCAGCAGCTAAGTAGGATATTTTGGAAATACGTGATGACACCTAGAAAAATAGGGATGTTTTATCAGCCAGTGCCTATCTAATTCAAGGACAGAGATCAATATCAAGCTACTGCTGCCTCATCCATCTTCTGACTAAGCTGTTTTACCACCACACTCCCCCTTCTTCCAGAAAGATTTAAACATTTTTTTTAGTCCTTACACAACGAAGACTACATTTTGCACCAAGAGGTAAAATTATTAGTTTATTAATAATGAGATTATTGCTTTTTCAAACCTGGTTTACTAGTTACATTGTAGGATGAAAGCACCCTTCCCTGTATGGCAACCCTGGCAGCCAAATATCTCTGATCCTCTGAAGGGGAAAGGAATACTTGCTGCAAACAGGACACAGGTGAGGTGCCTCGAGGCAAACAGCTGTGCTGTGCTTTAGTAACTGAACAGTCAGGAATTCATTCCAGGAAAGCAACCACAGTCAATTCCATTCTGCAGCAGCAGGTCCAGAGTGGCACCCTCGAACCCCCAAACTGGTAAAAGACCTCCACAGGCTGCAAATGAGAACTTAAATGTTTCCATCTCATCCCAGGCTCAGCTCTCAGCATTCTGTACTACTGCAGAGAGTCTTTGGTAGAGATTTTTTTCCTGCCTGACCCAGCAGATTGGGCAGCTTCTCCATTCTCATCTAACCCCTGTTTTCTGCCCATTATCCTTATGGAAGGGTTGTGGGGGGAGAAGGGAACAGGTGCTCTCCATTCAGTATACGCAGAAGGAGAAAGTGGAGGCAGCTGGATCAATACAAAACCTCCCCGAGAGCTGTATTAGTTTGAAATCAAACCAGTGGGAGAGCGCAAGTCAGAATTATAATTTAATAGGAAAAAAATTAAAATAAATAAATAAATGCAGTAGTACAAGAACACTGACAAAGACAGAATACAACCTGTCACCCTATGGTGGTAGCAGTCCAAGCAGAGTGGTTCTGTTGAGGTGGTGATCCTGTAGCAAAATGGGTCTGAAGATCCAGCAGTAGCTCTTGTGAAGTTTGGAGGGACAGAAGAAGGAAACCTCTGATTTTTTGCCTGCTCCCAAGCAGTTGCACTAGAGGATCACTGTGGGCCCCTTCCAAGTGCCACAGCCTGTTCTATTCTTGTTCTAGCTCTGACACTCAAACCACAGTGAGGGACTTCAGACATATTTCACTGGAAAGGTGACATTTTACTTCAAGCTTCTTTAGAGGCCAGATGCCCTCACCACTTTCTGATTAAGAAAATCCAGTAAGAACTTTAACCCTTGACTGAGTCTGAACTTGCGGCAAAACAAGCACAGATTTGCATCTGCCTTTTCATGGAAAATACTTTCCCTCGTGTATTCCCTGTGATACAAACAAGCGAGGCCAAATTATAATTAATCAATAATAAGGTTTATTCCGTGACCAAAGTTTTGGTAACGCGAAAAACCACGATCAGAGAAAGACAGCGCCGAGCCTGGGTCTCAGAGCAGGGTGAACATATAGTGCCTCTATGGCATTGGAACTCCCTCGTTCACAACCCCACCACAGAGAGACCAGGTTTTATACAGTCCTTCGCTAGAGTCCGAGTTCCTGGCCATCCTACATATCCATGTTCTGTTCCTTTTCTTTCCTCCGTGTATTCATGAAGTTTCTTTTCACCGGCTCAGTCGGGACAAAGCATTTCCTCTGTCCGGATGAATCGCTCATCACCGATTTCGGGAATCCAGGAACTCCCTAATCACAGTGGTGATTTGATTATAACATCCCTGATCCGGCCATCATTGCTTGGGCATTGTGCAAATGTCTCTTGATACAATCTATCTCCTTCACTCATTCTTCAAATGCTAATCAGGCTCCTTTCGCTGCAGCCACGGCTTGCAAAATCTTTCTCCATCTTGGTTTTACAGTTTAACTTTTATTTAATTCAACAGGGTTTCATAATGTAACATATATACATTAAATAAGCACGAATTAATCCACCGTATCTTACACCTGAAGGCATTTATAGAGTCTCACTCAGTTTTGGCCCTTCTGTTAAAATTAGAGTGGTCCCGAAAGATTCCCAGTTCTTACTAATGTAGAATTCTGAGTTAATGAAGTCCAAGACCCATCTGGAAAGAAGTAACCTACATCAGGATGATGTCCTCCTTCTACAAAATTTCTAAGTAACAAGTTTTCCTGTTATTCTAGGCTTAATTCCAGACAGCTGTGGCATGAGTACAGAAAGGAAAGTACAAGCATACCTAGTTAAAAAAAAAGGAAAAAACGAAGGGATATGGGGGAAAAGGAGAGAGAACCAGCCCAGCTCTGTCGGATGTCAGCATCCTTGAGGAGCCCTTGGCCCTGTTTCTCAGCTGAAATCCAGTCCTTTCTGATGACCTGAGCAATGAGCTGAATGAAATATGAGCCACTCTCAACAGGAAAGCTAGAGACACTGATGCAGGCTCAGGTTTTGGCTTTATGGATATTTAAAGGACTCAAATAAAAGATTAAAAATAAAAGAGATTGATTTTAAAATATATCTGGTATTGTGCAAGAGCTTTGGTACCTCAATGATCTTTTTACTGCCTTCTATCAGAGAACACACGCAGGGCATTTTCAATTACTTTAATTACATGTCAGGGTTATTGATGCACTGAACCCTGCCAGACATTCCACAATATTATCTTTAATCACTAGTGTTTCCTTATCTGTGTTCCAACGAAAAGCATTTTCAGTTATTTTACTGGATAAAAAGAGAATGAAATACTGCTTTTAGATTGAATTTTAAAAGATAAAAAGCTGAATTTTCTCACTCATCACATAATAAAATAATTATCACACTGGCATTATTTACCTTTGAAAAACTTTTATCAAATCTTTCTGGCATAACAGTAGGACTAAAGTTCCCAGAGTCTCTTTAATACCATAGACCTTAAATCACAGAAATTCATGCACCGAAGAAAACAACAGTACCACTACCTCTGCTACCCATCCAGACTATCTGCAGATGACACAGAGGCCAAATAACCATGGAGGAGCTGGTTATATGAATTTCCTTCTTCTTTCTCTCTGCAAACCATCAAGCCAAAAAATGGTCCTGAGATGAGGTGATCAGCACAGATCAGCAGAGGATCAGCACCAAACCCAGACTTTGGTCACTAAAATGCAGATACCTGATGGGCAGGGGGTGAAGTGCTGTTCTCAGGAAGAATCCTGGGCACTGCCCTAATGGCATTCCCAGTCTGTGCTGGGTTTGGAGCTGGGGTTCCGCACCAGCAGAGACTGGAACAACCCTGCAGTGCAGGCCGGCGGCTCCAGGGGATGGTCCTGAAGGGTCCATCCCTTGGTCAGCAGAGACCCAAGCTTTCAAGCCCCCGGTGCAGCCTCCCAGCGCTTTGCTCACTGCCTGCAGCCACACGAGCCAGGGCTGCGCTGTGCCAACAAAGCACTGAAAACCAGCGGAGTTTGTCTGCCAGAGCACACTCCCAGCCCGAGTCACGCCCAGCCTGCCAGCTGGGCTTGGTGCTATGGACCCACATACCAGGCCCTGGCTGACACAGAGCCTCCCCTGTAAGCAGCCCCGGCTCATCTCAAAGACAGTGCAAAGGTCCCAGGCATCAACCAGTGCAGATCATGTTTACCTTGGTGTCCTTCTCCTTGGCTGTGCTGGCTGCCCCCTTCTTTTGTGCTGCTGGAGGGTTCTTGCCTTTGGCGTTCTTGTTGGTTTTTTCCCTGAGGGTTTGTTTTTTCTCGGTCTCAACAGTGACCTTAGACTTTTTACCTGCACGGGGGAGAGATGGTTCAGGGGGGCTGTGAAAAGCAAGTAGGCACCTTTCACCACAGTGGGCACAACCTTGGGCCCTGGAAGGAGCATGGCACTTTTCCCCCAGTCTGCTGGGCACTGGCAGCACCACTTCCCAGGAACAGCTCCTTCCCTGCTGCTCTTACCCTCATGGTAAAGCCCACCATCCCATACTTGATTTTACAGCCAGCCCTATGTCCCTCCTAACAACGGTGCATGCGATGCTGCTCACACAGCAGTTCCCCTACGGATCGAGCCAAAGATTTGTCCTCCCAGAGCATTGTTTCCACACAGTGCACCCACCCTGCATTCCCATGCGGAGGCCTGCAGTCCTGCCCCACCTGCATCACCCATGTCCACTGAAGCTAAATCCTCCTTGTGGGAAAACCCCAGATGGGACCCAGACTCTTCTTCCTTCCACCAGCTCCCAACCCAGCCAGGTTCAAAACTGAGCAATGCAAAACTTCCCCCTGCACCAAACCAGGTCTGGCCTCATCCTGCAGAGTTCAGGGCACCAACTGCCCAAGAAGTTTCCTAAAAGTCTCAGCCCACCGTGCACGAGCTGTGGAACCTGACAGTAGGCATAGGTAAATCTCTGGAGAAAAGAGCTCATCTACAGCACGTCTCTCATTGGAAATTCCTCTGGGAGGCTGTTCTTCCATTCCTCTTGCTTGCAAGGTTACACTCATAGTCAGGCCTCTTGTGCTTAATGAGCCACTTCAGAGGCTTTCTCCTTGTTAAAGTGGGCAGCAGTTCTGCCTGCCGCCCATGAGGAGCAAGCTCAATTTAGCTTTGACGAAATATAAAATATTTGGGAAAGAGACAGGCATGCTTCACTCCCCTTAGAAAATCAAACATGTGCCAAGAATGGCAGCAAAGGAGACTGTAAAAGAACCCCTGACTGAGCCCTTAAAACTGATTTATTTTTTTAGACAAGCCAGAGATGTACTTCACCCATGTTCCCAAAGAAACCCAAGGACTGTCAAACTGCTGCTCTGAGTAAGCAGAAGTGGACAGTCATAGTGGGTTTCTCAAGCGCTGGCTCTGGGTCCAGCATTTCTCCTTACCAGCACTCTCTTTGCCTTCGTCCTTTGCCTCCTGGGCAGCCTTCGTGCAAAGCTCCCAGGCACGGCGCCCTGCTGGGCTCCCATCGTTGGCAATGGCCTCTTTCACCACGGTGTCGATAGACAAGTAGGCAGCGTCGTAATAGTAACACAGCTTCACTGCTACCCCTGACCTTCCTGAGAGAGAGAGAAGGACTGCTTGGTGACACTTGCACGTGAGGCGTTACAGGGACAGGTCCTGGAAAATCTCCAACGGGACCTCAAAGTTAAAAGGAGAGTGGGAAAGCAAGTGTCCCTTCAGAGGCCATGAGGGAGGCAGTTGAGCATGGTGACAAGCTCTGAATTCTAGAGCTAAGAGCATCATCTTCACCCCTCGTTCAGCTGAGAACTTTGCCTCAAGCACCATGGTCACAAACCAGGGTGCATTTCTCCTGCTTCCCCCTCTCCCTGCAGCCCAGGGCTGCAGCTCACATACCTGCCCGGGAGCCCTGTGGATGATGACAACAATCCCTCTGTGCTGCCCTGCTTTAGGCATCTCTAAAGACAGGTCCATGCCCATGTGGCGCTGGATAGCCCGAGAGACAGGATTCCCAATCACTTTCACCACGGCTCTGGATAGAATGTGACAGTCCTTCGATGTCCTGCAGTGCAAAACCAGATGGAAAAATCAGCCTCCTGCCTACTTTGATCCTCATCAGGATCACAAAATGTGATGCTTCATAATCACACAAAACCATTTGATACGAATTCACAACCAAACTGTATCACACATTGTTGATATGCTTTGGCTTCTTTTGCTTTTTTCATCCTGTGGCTTAGCTGCTGAATTTATGGTTGTCAGCTTTTCCGAGTATTTCAGAAATGCAGAAAGGTTTTGCAAGAGCCAACTGTGGTACCATTAAGTTTATTTAATAAAAAGTTTTTTGTTGCTTTGTACTCATATTCATTAAACTGGTCTCTAAACCAGTCTGAGATCTTTATGAGCTTTACAGGTCTGATGTGACTCACAGAGCCTGATGCTGGTCTGATATTCCAGTCTATGCAACTTCTAAAAAGACAGAGGCCAGAGCCACAGTAAGTCCTGTGTTGTTGGCAGCTGCTAGTGATTATCCCACCGTGGATCCTGCAGCAGTGCAGGACATGCATCCCTGCTCCTCAGCTGTTCCCACTCAGACAAGGCACAAACACAATTCCACAGAGAGCTAAGCAGCACTGCAGCTGAGATCCAGGGAGAAAGGATTGCAGCCTCACCAGGAAAGGGGAGGAAAACAGCTGTGTGGCACGAGGACAGTGTGTGAAATGCTATGTCAAAGCCCTGGGAAGGGGAAGGAGAGCTGAAGTTCGCAGCTTACTGCAGCAATAGTGAACACATGGCAGTGCTGGGTTTGTGTTCCACCTGCTGCAACAGAGACAGGGCTGAGGAGGGGAGAAGGAAAGGCAGCCATGCTGGAATGGCTATGGGGAGGGCTGGGGTTTGTTCACTGCAGCTGGAAGTGTCTGGGCCTGATCCCAGCACCTGTTAGAGTTCTCACTTTCAGGACTGTTGTAGGCAAAAAAGGCAGCAGGGTAGAAATGTCTTGCTGTTTGAAGAAGACTTTCCTCCCAGGAAAGTACTTGACTTGTCACGCGCCATATCTTGCCTTGGCTTCCACCCTGGTAGAAAGAGAATTGAGAGAAATGATATCTTCCAGAAAATTGCAAGGAGGAGTTACAGCCCAGAAACCCATTTTTTGCTTGCTGCAGCAATAAGCATATCTCCTTGATTTGCCCTGAACACAACACAAACCTGTGCCACATTGGAGCTGTCTTGGAGTGACTTTTGTCTTGGAGTTCATCCTTTGATGGTTTATCCTATGTCATCTGCCCATGCCCAGAAAAATGAATTTTATGCCTTTCTATGTCTTTAAACTGAGCCTGAGTTGGGAGAGGAGAAAAAACTCCGGCAGTTCTGGGTTTTTGTACTTCAAGGTTACAGGTTTTTTGTTGTTGTTTGGAAAGTGATAACAAGGAGGACAGAGACAGAGGGGGAGGAGGAAGCACTCTTTCTTTTCTTTGGTTTGCCCCTGCCAGCTCTCAGCTCTGTTCCCTTCGAGAGACAAGAGACGGAGTTTTTCTTCTTTTTTTTCCCCTCCCTCTGGGACTTTGGTTTCTTCTTTTTCCACTTCTGGACTTGGAGCATCAGAACATCGGAGCTTCACTGAGTTTTTCACCGGCCTGCAGGGGGATTTCCCCGACGCCGTTTCAACTCCGGGAGGAGAGAGGCCACACCCAGGAGGATTTTTTTTCCCGGGTTTTTTTCTTCTCTCACAGACAACGATTTATTTCTTTAGCATTATTGTCCTTTTCCTGTGTGTTTTGTTGTTTTGTTAAATAATTTGGTTTTTTCCTTTTTTTTTTCCCCCTTCACTTTCCTCCAGGGACATTTTCTTTCCCGAACCTGGTGGAGGGGAGGAGCCTGCTTTCCATCAGGGGATATCCTCCTCTGAGTTTGTCTCAAACCGGGACAGAAGCAGAAGGATCTTCTGAGGAAGAGTAAGGAGTGATCTCTCAGAAAGTGAATCTGGGAATAGATCTGAGCTGTCCTCTTTCCCCTTCCAACTACTGAGTGCTCGTGTGGTAGCAGCAGAAGTGTTTGTGTGTTTCCTCCCAGCAGTGAACATCTGATTCTTGGTTTAATGAACTTTCCCTGCTGTCATTTTTCTGGGCCTCGTGCTCGTTTGTGCTAGCCTGATAATAAATAGGCTGTGAAGTGATAGAATGGCATTTCTGCTGTCCTTGCTTTAGGTGAAGTCATTATCCGTTTTCTTATACCCTGTGTAGCCTGATAAAAAACTCTCATTTAGTCCATCCCAGTCACATTTTCCATCTTTTTCCTTAATTTGCACTGATGACATGAGGTTTGGCACCATTATTAAGAGATAACGAGACTCACTTTTTCATTTGATAACTTTTTTGTTTGATCTTGACTTGCTGTACTTCTGTATCTTTAACAGTAATGGATTCTACCACATGGCAGCACAAAGAAGAGGGGAAAGAAACCCGTCAGCATTGCAGCTCACGATGCTGTTAACCCTGTCTGCACTCAGTAGTGCTATGTAGTTGTTACCCTGGTTTTCAGTTCCTTTTAATACCTTTGCTGATAGGTCTTACCTTAAGGGATTACGAGAAGTTTGGGTTTTTTCTGTTGTGCCCTAAAATTTAGCAATGTTTTGCCCAGGGGAGTGGCAAGGGGGTGGGGGGAAAGGGGGGGGGTGAACTTTTTTTTTTTTAAATGTAAGAGAGATACAAGTCACTAGAGCTACATTTGATGCTTTTGAGAATAGTCAGGAAAAATGCTGGCTCAAGCCTAG
>VZRF01005005.1:0-80879 GCA_013396875.1 Vireo altiloquus
CAGGCTCTGCACTGCAACATTTCCTAGCATTGAATTTGAAGATTCTGCATGAACCATTGAAATAAATTTTTTTTCTCTCCTTTTCACACAAATTTGTACCTAGTACCTCTCTAATTTTGCTGAACTTAGTACCTCCAGAGTGCTGAAAAAAATGAAGAGTAGCTATGTGCTCCCACCTGATGTTGGTTCAGATCACTGGAAGGACGTTCATATAAACAAAGAGCCGCAGGCCGTGTCAGAGCCCCTCTCCTCTGCTTAATCCACAGCTCAGTTAAGAAATAACACATTTTTCTTCATTCAGGACACCTTTTATCTTTTTTCCGTCTCATGTGTCTGTGGGGTGTTTTTTTTCTCCTCTTTGCTATGAAACTGCTGCTGAATGTTGATGAGAGAGTACTTAGGCCAATCCTAGAGTGATTTTGTGTTACTGTGTTTTGTTTTTTTCTTTCAGGTCTGGCAATACTTGATTCCTGCATTTAAGAACAACATGTGGCTCAGATTGTCTGAACACTGGATGTTGTCCTATGATGACACCTTTCCTCACCTCTCCTGAACAAAGGAGATGCTTTAGAAGACAAGGCAGAAATGTTTCTCAGTTCATCTTGCAAAAGAACAAAACTACTCTGTCTTCTCTGCCTTGTGAGCAAAACTCACACGATGGAGTCATATTGGAGAGGAGAGAAAATAAAAGTTCAGTGCTGGTGTTCTGGGTCAGTAGGTTCCAAATGTACACTTACTTTTACATCTGTTGCTCTGATTTATAGACAAGGTGGAGGTTAAATGTTTTCTGTTTTCCTTTTGCTACAACTTCCTCTGAGCTCAGAGCATATGCTTTCTTGATAGTATTTAAAAAAAGCCCTTGGGTTAGTTTTTTTGGGGCCAGAGATATTTGCCTAGAGCTGGGGAAAATCCCCATTTTAAAATTGCATCTTCTATGCTTGTTGAAAAACTCAGCAACCATTTCCATTCAGTTCTGTTTTCTAGGATCTAGCTGTGTTTTTAGCAGCAGTGGTTAAAAAAATATGTGCCCCAAACTCTTGTTGCCACTGTAGCTGTGACTGTTAAGGGTGCTTGATAGTCGATGCTTTTCTGTGCTGGTCTGTGTTAGAGAGGTGAAAATATCAAAGCCAGCTCAGCAGAATGGGAGCAGATGAGATATAGCTTGATAGAAAAATGCCACAGGAAAATTTGCCAATACCAAGGGAACTACAGGGAGTCTCGTACCATGTGGGGTGAGATTTAGCTAACACAGGGGCAGGTACAAGACCCTGCTTCTGTCTTGTGTTGATGCACTTCTGCCACAGGTAGGGAAGGCATAGGAGAAATAGTTGCCTTTCTCTGTATCATCTGAACAGTCCTGACAGGCTTACACCAAAATGAAACCTTTTCATAAAGCTGTAGGAAAAAATGGTATATAGGAGCAAGGAGGAAATATGCTGGTACCAGTCAGCAGGGGAAAATATTTGCCCAAGGGTTTTGTTGTAGGGCAGATTCCCTGATGTAGCTTAATCAGTAGAACAAAAAAGTCTATTGTGGACTACTTATGTGCACCCTTAATAGGATGTATGCAAATCCATTGGGCTTAATGGCACTATTCATGTATGCAAAGGTGGACACTGTGCTTTAGCCCTCCCACCCAAGCCACTTTGTTGTCAGTTTGACAAAAGAGCAAAGCATTTCCTCCAGCTTTTACCTTGGCTACAGTTCCAAAAGTACCCGTAGGAAAAATCTGAAATGGAAAAATAATATTGAATATTTATAATGAAAAATATTCAGGCTTTGTTGCCAAACAAATTAATAAAAACCAATAATTTCCATGGAATTTTATTTTGGTGACTTTTTAAGAAGCTCAAACCTTAAAAAGCCTGCAGTAACTGTGAACGGGAAAAGCTTGCTACAATTTGGGATTTGCATGGCCTTTGAAAAAAAAAAAACATGCTCAAAATCAGAAGATCACTTATAGGTTGGATTATTTCAGTGGAATTCTGTCCTTTGAGATAATGCATTTCAAGAATCATGCCTTGTTTGAGCAATGGTGGCTTGAAGAATGCAGTTCACACAGTAAAATATCAGAATCTTCTGTATTGCAAAGAAGGCAGCAACAAACATTTCTCAGTAGAAGTGTGTAAAACTGCAGTGATCTGTCTTGTAATGGATATCTGTCTATGAGGTAATTCTACCATCTTGCAATTACATGCCTGAAGACATTAATAGCATAAAGCATATTTTAAAAGTAATTGGTAAACCTATTAATTTCCACATCTCCATGTTTTTGTCATTTACCATGAAATACTTAACTGTCTCTTGCATTGTTTCAAAAGACGTGCCCATAGTTAAATAGAAACCTCCTTTCATTGCCCATGCTGCATGTTTCATTTTATCTGTATGAGAAATGTGAAACTAGGGAATTAATAATTATTTCACTTGGAAAGGTATGAAGCAAATTCCATTGCCTTTGTCTGATTAGAATCTTCCCTGCTGGTTTAATTAAAAATGGCCATGTGACAAGCAAAGAAAGCATCTCTCCTTTGGGTTGGAGGGGGGAGGAGGGAATGGTATTGTATTTTCCGGTAAACAGTGAATCCTGAAGCTCCAGAGTTGTAAAATTTAAATGCTTAATGCAAATGAAAAATGCAGACTCAGGTCAGCTATAGACAAATGTCACTAGACTGGATGGAAAATGCACTGCAGGCAGAAAAGATGGCATTTATCAGTCATCCATACATCAGTAACTAAAACAATTTTAGGGTTGTCTAGACAGGCATCTATTATTCCTGAAATTTAAAAGCTTTAGTAGAAAGACAACAGCAAATGCTCTATTTATATTTAGGTGGGTTTTTGGGGTTTTTTTGTTTTATTTTTTTCTAGATGAAACAAGATAGGAAAAAGAAAAATCATAGTTTTCAAAATGAAAAATACAAATTTTCTTTTCTTTCTCTTTGCCTTTTTTTAAAATCTTGTTTTGCTCTCTGGGTAAAGGAGATTTTCTTGGCATGTTCCGAAGGCAATTTAAGTGAATTATCAGAGTGTGCATGCAATGCTGGCTGTAATTATTACAGTACAGCCCTGTAATATCGGGCTTAATTACTGTGTACAGTGTTTGGCCTTTATGTTTTCTGCTTAATTTACTCTGTATAGTTAACGTGAATTTAGTGAAATCATTATGCACCTTTTGGGTTTCTTCTTTAGAAAAAAAATATTTATATTTTCAGGAGAAACAAACAAGAATAGATACAAATACTGAAGTAAATTATTCTGGTAGATGCATCCCTTCCCTTGGTTGCTTATGTAGAGCCACAGTTCTGCAAATATATATTGATACACTAAATTAAAATCTGTGAACTGTCCCATTAGCTGCCAAAGGAAAACTTGCAAGCTTCAATTTCTATTAAATATTTTCACTACTGTTTTTTTCTTTTCAGTTTTACTCCATGTGGTGACAGGCATTTTTGTAAGAATGTGCACAAAATTGCAATTATTCTTTCTACAATACAGAGTGCATACTACAGTTTTTGGAAAGAATTAAATTATTTGTATGGTGAAATACTGCTGCTTTAAGGTTAATCTTTGGATATGCTATAATTAAGCAGAAACACTATAGCCCAGACCATCTGCAGACTGTTCTCCATTAATACCTCTTTCTGTTTTCAGATCTTGCTTTTCATTCACCTCCTCTAGTAGGAGGAAACAGTGTCAGGTTGCCTCTCTAGCAGCAGGGCTGGAGTGCTCACTAGTCAAACCCTGGACCTTGATGCCAGTGGTTTAGAGCACTTCAAATCTCAGGTAAGTTCTAGCTGTCCCATGCAGAGCAGGGAAACTGAGTAGTGGAGCAACTTGGTAAAAACACAGAAGCAAATGATGCTGCTTGCACAGTGGGCCTCAGAGTGTGCTGACTTTTGGGAAAGATTGATGCTTTTAATGGGCCTCAATGAAACATGGACTGCTTGTAAAGAAGCTGCAAGGAAATGCTGAAAGTGAATAATATAAGATAAAAATCAAGGGGTTCAGCTGAGAACATGCCATCACGTTCACTACCTTTCAGGAAAGGTGTGATACCTATGCACAGTGAAAGGGTTGGGGGCTTAGTTTGGTTTTGTTTTTTCCTGCCTGTAGCTCTTCCGAAGTTCTTACCTTCTTTGTCTGCTGGAAAGAAGTGATGCTTTTGTATGACACCATGATTCTCATATTTTGTCAACTTGGGAATCTCAGGCAAAGGTAAAGAAACTGAGGCACAGAGGCATTTTGATAACCATCCCCTGGAATCATTCATGTCTATCTGCATGAAAGATAACAACACGTGAATATCTGGAAAGAATTTTGAAGCAATTAAATATATTACAGAAGGACAAATGAATACAGAAATAAAGTGTTGATGCAGTAATACCTTTAATTTGGAAGAGGTCAGGGGACATCATCACTTCATCAATGTGTCTAAGTATCTAAAGGGTGGGTGTGAAAAGGCTGGAGCCAGGCTCTTCTCAGTAATGCTGGGCAATAGGACAAGAGGCAATCGGCAGAAGCTGATGCACAGCAAGTTCCACCTAAATATGAGGAAGAACTTCTTTACTGTGCAGGTGACTAATCATTGGGACAGGCTGCCCAGAGAGGTTGTAGAGTGTCCCTCACTGGAGATGCTCAAGAATCACCTGGATACCAATCCTGTGCCATGCGCTCTAGGATGACCCTGCTTCAAGCAGGGAGGTTGGACTGACCTTACCCTTTCTGTTACTCTGTGAAAATTCTGAATGTATATGAAAATTCAGACTCCTTTTGATTTTAAACATATATAACTTTGGCAGCTTCATCTCTTTTTTAGAGGGATGATCCTGCCCGTATGAGAGGGTGCTGTTCTCTGAGAGAGCTGCCTCACCTGCGGAACAAACAGGAACAACCGAGCTCTCAGCTTTGATCCGGAGAACAGAACACGTGTTGTGGTTGAAAAGGGCCGCTCCACGGCTGGTTCCCGCTGGGAGCGGCGGGAGGCTGCTCGGGGTCGGGGCTGCCTTGGCCGGGCCGCCCCCGCTGCCCCCGGGCCGCGCTCCCCGGGGCCGCTGCGCTTCCCGGCGCTGGCCACTGGGTGGGGCTGCAGCAATAGGATTGCCGCGCCGGGGCGGCTCCGGGCTGAGCGGCGGTGCTCGGCTTAGCGATTCCAGCGTACTCCTGCTAATTTGCGTTTGATAAAGGATCGGCAGGCTTTTGTTGTGTGTCTAGTTAGCCCGCGTGTTGTACTGAGAGCGTTTGCAAATTTTCTGTTTGATTGCGAGCCTTACTGTGAATTTTTATGCGGCTGTGTACCTGCGCGAATTTGTTTATACATGTGCGTGTGGGCGTGTGTGTGTGTGTGTGTGTGTGTGTGTGTGTCTGCATCTGCAGGGTGGGTATATAAAAGGCAGGAAGAAAAATCTGTGCCTTCACCGTTGCTATTCTCATGAATGAGGTGGCAAAGCACAGAGCGATGCCTAGTCTGTACACAATTCAAATACATTACTCAGAGCCAGGTGGGGATTAAGGATTTGATTGTCTTCCACGTGCAGATCAGTGGGTCTAGTGCCCAGTACCCAAAACTGAGGCAGGACAGTGCTTAGCGTTCAGAAATCATGTTTTTTCTCTGTGTGTTCCTCTTGGACAGTTTATTAAAGTGGGAGCTCAACACCCTCATGCCAGACTTTAGCATCTAGTTTTCACATCCTCTTTATAAAGGGTCCAGACCCCCTATGGTGAATACCTCTAAACACTGAAAGGCTGAAAAAAAAAAAGGAAAATTCAGATGTGGTAGATGCCCAAGTATGCTTATGCTTAGGGTTGACAGCAGATTCAGGGCTACTGTTATTTGAATGGAACGGCCTGTAATTTGTTACTCTAGTTCATGACCATAAATCTCCTTTTAGATCTTGGACATTTGTGGAGAGCAGGATACTTGAACCGGACAAGCATGTACTTCCGCTTCCCTCTTAGGCAAAGGATTTGCAAAATTTTAATTCAGATGCAAGACCTCCTGGTACTATCTAAACATTTAGTACCTCTGGCTTGCTTGGCTGCAGTGAGCACCTGTAGGTATCTCAGGGTTCAGCAAACAGTATTCACAGACATAGAGTCACAGAATGTGTTTAAGATTGGAAGGGACAACAGTGGGTTAGCTGGTCCAATCTCCCTGCTCAAACAGGATCATCCTAGTGCATATAGTATAGGGTTGTGTCCAGACACCTCTTGAATAACTCCAGTGAGGAAGACTCCACAACCTCTGTGAGCAACCTGTTCCATCGCACAGTCACCCACAGAGTAAAGAAGTTCTGCGTCACATCCATGTGAAGCTTCCTTTGCATCAGTTCCTGCCCATTGCCTCTTGTCCTCCATGCTCTTGTCATCCTCCATTTAGATAATTATATACATTGATGAGGTCCCCTCTCAGTTGTTTATTCTTGAGACTGAACAATCCTCATCTTTGTGACCCTCTGTTGGACTCACTCAGGAAGCTCCATGTCTCCCTTGTCCTGGGTAGCCCATAACTGGGCACAGCACTCCAGATGTGGCCTCACCAGCTCTCAGTGAAGGGGCAGGATGGCTTTACTCGACCTTCTGACCATGCTGTTCCTGATGCACCTGCCCTCCTTTGCCGCAAGGGCATATTGCTTGCACAGACAACTTTGTTGAAGTTTAGAATGAGCAAGATCAGTGGAAGCAGTGGTGATAGTCATTCTTCAGAATTTGCACTGCCTTTCTTTTTGTTGTGAGATGCACTTCTGACTGATGAAGTCCTCTGTAGTTTAGACGCTGTGCGAATTTGTTTATTCCCCTTTTGATGCTGGATGAGACTAGCATGAGACTATTATCTGACATTCCCTAAATGAGTCTGGGTGATTTTTGAGATGCCAGTGGAGAAAGTATTTAAATCTTGTGACCCATTTTAAGAATCCTGGTTGGGTATCAGAAATCCTTCTATGCAGGAGATTGTCCCTTCTCTACAGCGTAACATAAGGACCAAGGGGTGATAAGCCAGCAGTACCTTTTATGTGATAGCAATGAAAGTGGGCATGCACGGTGAGGGGATACGGGTGGGTGTCCCCAGACTGCAGTTTGAGGTGGTTAGTCTGATTCCCACTGCTAAGTTGTTTTGGTTACTTTAGATTTTGCTATGTCTTATGAATGCAGGGGTAGAGAGGGACACTGGGAAAAAATTATGTTTGGCTGATTAAGTGGCTGTCACCTCTTTACACAGGTGGATTTTATTATTAAATTAATACACTTCAAATGTCTTCCTGCCTACATGTGATTGGTAAAACCTATGAGATTACTTAGAAATACCTGTCCAAAATATGTCCATCTGAGGGACGTGCCACCCCTCCTGCATTGCTCTGCATTGCTCGAGCATGCAAGGGATTCTTTGTACACTCTCTGAGTGGTAAACCTTGAACAGTGACTTCTTAATTCAGAGATCAGCATATAAACGTACCTGAGCAACCCTAGCCTAGAAACACAGGGTTGTATGTTCTGCTTGGGTGTTTCTCTTTTGAATTTTTACTGTTACTGCAGGTCTCCTTGTATGACAACACAAGAGCTGGAATTTAACACCAATTTTTGTGCTCAAAGAATGCAGTGATCCTTTCCAACCTCCATGTTTCTTTCTAGAATTCTTTTTTTAAACTTCAGGGAAAGTTGCTGAACTGCTATAGTCAGACTAAAGTAAGAAGCACAGAAGGACTTCTGAAATGACATTCTATCAACAGGAGAGTGCCTGTCTCTCTTCTTTTCTTCTTTTACTTTAAACTATCCTGTAAGGTTAAGAAAAGGTAAGAGGGTTTTAGAGGCTTTTGCCTGCAGTATAATGGTTGAAAGAACTGCAGAAAATGGGAGAAAAATTTCGGGAAATTTTTCTGAGCCCCAACAAAAATGACCAGTCATGAAGAAATCTGTGAAATTGAGACTCTCATGGTGTGACTCAGTAAACTACTAACAAGACTAAGGTAGGCTATGTGAGCAGTTCAGACATGACTACCCCTGGTACTGTGCAGTTATTCACAATCCATGTTGGTTTTGACTATTAATTTTACATACAGTAAGTATGTTTCTTCATGCAAACTTAATAAAGGATGGAAAATTATGCATGAAGTGTACCTCATGGTGAGGCAATGGAGTAAGAACCACAAGATGTTCTTACTGTGTGCAGTGGTGATGAACATAGTAGGAAGAGATTAGCTGCAACGTAACTAACTTTCTTTCTTTCTTTCTTTCTCTCTTTCTTTCTCTCTTTCTTTCTCTTTCTTTCTTTCTTTCTTTCTTTCTTTCTTTCTTTCTTTCTTTCTTTCTTTCTTTCTCTCTTTCTTTCTCTCTTTCTCTCTCTCCTTCTTTCCTTCTTTCCTTCCTTCTTTCTTTTCTTTATTTTTTTCTTTCTTTCCTTCCTTCTTTCTTTTTTTCCTTCTTTCCTTCTTTTTTTTGTTTTCAGGCTGCTGTTTGAGCTACAAAGCCCTAGGAATGGCATCTGTCCAAATAATGATTGTTACAAGGTTTGCATTACATAATGTAATTAAAATGGAACAATCTTTTAGACCGCCTTTCTTAAGGCATAAGCCAAAGTAGTAACCCCTTGTGATAGTGGGAAGATGCCATTCCACCAGGAACACGTGCTGCTCAGCAGCAGGAGGCTCCACACAGCAGTCGACCATGATTATAGCTGTGCATTATAGCTGTGCTTCTGGAAAGGATCGGGGAGATCTCCTGCCAGGAAAAAAGGTGCGTCTGGGAAAGAGTAAGCTACATATTATTTCACTTTAGGTCCTGTAAAAGCTAACATGCTACTCTTTGAAGACTAGTACCTGTATTTATGTAAGTGGTATAATACAGGGGGACCTGTAGGCAATTAGCCTACATTCATTGCATAATCAAAGCTGTTGAAGGCTTGCAAACTAGTAAAACATTTGTGAGGAAAGAAGTATCTAAACATTTTGGAGCTATTTAATCTAATTTTGACTGGATCTGGCAACCTAACTCAACAATTGGACGCTGCTGCTGCAGCAGTTATGGTTATAAAGGCCAAAACCAGAAAGTTCCTCTCTTTCATGCTGATTATCCAAGTTAAGTAATCAAAGCAGAAGTTTTAATTGGCATATCAGTTGGGAAAGTCATGTCAAGTCACTTCTGACATTTCAGGTCACATTTCTGGTCTCTCAGAGAATTCTCAACATGTATCATCTGGTGTGGGTGGAATAGAGCAGAAGATAATGCATTCTGGTATCATGAGGCCATCACAATCCACATTAGTTGAAATGCAGAGCTCTTCCATAATTATCTGTTCTTACAGAAGGATATTTTGATGAAAGAAATACATTTTCAGCCAAATATACAGGATGAGGTGAAGCTGAAAGAGGGGTATTTTCACACATTGCTTTCCCAACTACAAGCAACCCTCTTGGTGCAAGATGTTATTCTGCCTACTGTGATTACTCACTGCATCCATATGGTGAGTAAACATACACCCTTTATTTTTGGTAACAGGAGAAACAGTAAGCTTAGTAATGCATGTGAATGCATGCAGCCATATTGTCCACAGAAAAATAGCAAAAAGATTACCTAGGGGGGAAATGCATGTGTATTTAATTTCTCTTCTGCTTGACAGAATATGAGGCTATTGGGGTAAATTAAGTGCCACCCATGGTGTAAAATTGGGGCAGGCAAGGAGAGGTTTAGGCCAAATACGCTGGCATAGTTTAACATAGTGTCAATCTAGAAGAGAGGCTGTTGATCCTCTGATCATTGCTAGAATATAGCGTAATGGTTCCTTTGACACCTTTGTCTTTTATTTCATCAGTATGTAGTACATGACATTTTGTGCTCGTGAAAGGTGCTGAACTGACAGGCCTTGAGACTGAAGTCTTCTCTTTGTACACATATCAGACGATACATAGACAAACACAGCATCCCCTCTCTGCCTCTTTCTCTGTCTTTCCTACACTTCAACCGTTTTCTCATTGCAGCTTTCTCTCATGACCACCATTTGAAGTGAAAACATCGTCCGATCTCTGCAGTTACTGTTTGCTGCTAATATTACCAGGAAGGCTGCCTGCCGTGAGTGAGTTTTGTGGGGTTTTCTGTGATACAGAAATGCATTTCCATGAATTTAAGTAATTCCAGCTCATTTCATGTGGGTCACAAACTGTCCATTAGGCTGTAATATCTTTAGGTTACCAGTGACCCGAGCTAGACTTGATCTAGTAACCTATAGCACAGGTGAAATGCTCCATATCCTATTTCCACTCCTGCTCGTATATGAATTGTTCAGTACAAGATTAATCATGCATAAAAGAGACTTTTTTTCTCTAAAGTGCACAGTAGATCTGTGGTTTTGTCCTTTCAATCTGTTTGGAGCAGACAAAGGGGATTATGAATGGGCAAAATAGAAATTACAGTTAAGAAATTTGTGTCTTTATTCACACAGCACAGAATTCCCATTGGGAATACTGGATCTACCATGCAGATCAGAGAGAACAATTTTGCCTGCAGTATGGACTTCCAATGGTTTTACCGTTCTTGCACTTAGAGGAAAGAAGAATGTAGGGGAAGGAGTTATTGTCTCCTCTCAGTTATTAGTAATGTGACCTTATAGTGAAACAGAAAATTATTAAACAATCCACATTTAGCACCAACAATTTGAAACACTTAACTTCAAAATGCACAGTTATTTTCTGAAGTTGAAATTTTCTCAATGGATTTTCCAAAGAGATATTTTATGTTTATCTATCATCTACTTAAAAATAAAATAGTGCAAGTTTGAAAAAAAAAAAAAAGTAGCAGTCCTCAGATAAAACCCCACACATAATAAATCTATAACTTTCATGCAATTTGCATGGAGCAGCAGAATAACAGCAGAATAACAAAGTTCAAAATTCCCAGAAAGCAGCTTTCTGACCAAAAATTTGGGAAAGATCTCTTATCTTTTTTGATTTCTTTTTTTTGCATCACTTTAAATCTTTTTGCTCTCTCAAATAGTTTCTTGGTATGCAGAAACGTATTCCCCACTTCTCAAAAGGTTTGCTATGTAGTTAAGGCTTTGGTTACTTTTCACCAGATGTAGTAAAGTATTTAATTTTTTTTCAAAGAATATGTCAAGGGGATACACCTTTTACAACTTGTTAATACTCTTGTAAATTATTGGACAAAATTAGTAATATGAAAGAAAAAGGTATACATGTTTGTTTGAAAGACTGAAAAAGAACAGGGTTTTTAAAATTATTTTTATATCTACAATGACATAGGATGAGTTTAACATTTTTAGCGGTAGCATCATATTCCTATTCCACTTACTCATACAAAGAATCATATGAACACAGACTTAAATTATATTTGTCAGGACTGCCTTTGCATTAAAGATCTGTTTAGTGATTAAGGGTAAAAAACTGCCCCCTATAATTTTTCACACTTGCATTTACTCATGCTTTCAGACTTGTCTCAGCTAGATCAACTAAATTTTCCTTGAAATATTGAGAACATATACAGCCTCACTCAGTCACAATCCAGAAGGAATTCAGTTATTTCAAGAAGTCTCATTACACCAGATCCTTCTATTGCCTCTTGTTATTTATCTTTCAGTACTATCACCTTTTACTACCTTTTCTTCTTCCTTAATTCAAATTAATAAAGTCCTGCAGTGAATGATTCTTCAGTTCCTTTGAAATTTCTTTTGAAAGAGTGAGAAGTCCTCAAAAATCACAATACTCATAAAATGGTTGAGGGAGAAAAAATCCTTTATTCTTTCCTCTAGACTTCAGTGACACTATGAAGTTTCACATAATTTGCAGACTGCATCTCATAAAATACTGGCAAAATTTATTCAATTCAAATTAAATAGATGTAGCACAGAGTAATCTTTCTCTATTAAATATGTCACTTTTTGCAATTGTTTCTTAATATCCCACACAGCTTCCATCTAAGATTAGCACTTTCTTTGCTGCCACAGTTTCACTAACCTACTGAATTATTCACTGAAGCATAACCTTCAGATATCAGGTTAGAAAGACCTTGATTATGGCAGGAAGTGAACTGTATAAACCATTTTTCTTTAAAAGAAAATTTCTCAGTATAGAAAAGTCTGAAATGAGATAAGTATTAAATGTGTGTAAAAATTAAGTTCATAATTGATAGGAATTTAGTCAGCTGTGACATTCCTGTATTTTGTTTATAATAATGTACAATAACATTCTAGATACCACTTAATAGTATAAAGCCACGTGCATTTTCATGGTGCTTATTTAAAGCACAAACCAGGGTATCCATGTTGGTCTCAGCTGTAAAGTAGAGCTGTGGAACCTCCCATGCAGATTTAACATACTGGACAAGGAATATTTACATCCAATTCCCGATTTTGTCCCATTTCCTGAAAATTACTTTTAAGGGTCTCTCAGCTCCAGAAACCAAGGTGACAGAGAAGGCTTCCCTACTGCTGACCACTGTTATTGACCATTACTTTGTGCCAATCCACTGTCGAAAGGTCATTTGAAAACCTACCAAGGAGACAAGAGCTTCAGCAACGCTTCTTTTGTGAGGGTTGAAATACAGACTCACCACTCTCTTGTCTGCTTCTCATGACCTGTCCAATGGCACCCAGGAGATGAAACCTAATTGTGAAGTTTAACAGGCTTTTAGAAGTACTATGATAGCAAAATGCCAGGGCAAACAACAATCTACAAATTATTCTGCTAGTCAAGCGTACAAATTTTCATAATGACTTGACCTAGAATAGGAACAAAATGTGTTTTCCTAACATGGGTGATAACTGCATAATTATGCAACTGATTCTGCTAATATTATCAGCCTTATGTTGCTCTCCCAGATGTCAGAGAAATGGCACAGAAGGAGAAAACAGGTGGTAAGATTCTTGGATGTTGCATATTAGTGCAGTCCGTAACAGAACTTTCTATGTAGATTTGTTGACCGCAGTTTGAAGGACTAAAACACAACCATGCTGCTCAAGGATTTAACATTTCGGGTGCAGCAGGGGCTTCAGCAAATTTCGTGCTGTGCCGTGACATGTTCAGTTCCTAGATGTGTTTAACTTTCATGTTTCCTGATTTCTGTCTCTTTCTGCTACTGATATTTGTGGTTTGTAGGGCTTTTCGAACATGTGATGGTGTTACTTTTGGGAAGCTAAATTTGTATTGAATGATTATGTGAGTTCATAAGTCAGATATAATTTTAAAAGAAATATAAGTAATGCAAAGGATACTATTGGTTTAACAAACTTGTAAAAAATATATATATGTCTATTGCTTTTAAGAGCCCTTACACCATAAGAAGCATTTAAAAGCAGTGGGGGAAATAATAAAAAATGGGTTGATACTGTGGGTGTAGAGATTATTTTTTTCTTTATGTTTTAATATATATTATGCATACATACATCATAAGAACACATATGGTCATGTAGTCTTGTATACATATATTTAAAAATTCAAAATGGTATTTATTCTGTGTTTATTAAAGAATTATGCCTTTGATAAAAAGATATGCAGCTGGGATATTTGAATAGCAGACCAAACAACCATGTGCACAAATTAAGCTTCCTATATGAGAATGAGACTAAAATGTGTTTTTCGGAAAATTGATCATTTGGACTTAGAAATGTATGTTGGGAGTCACTGTGGGCACGACTTAGTGTATACTGTTCATTTCAGTTTAACTGCATCCCCTGAAACTCCCTGGGAATTGCATCGAGGGGGCTTGCAGTTCTGTAGTTTCTGCGTTTTTGCCTTTTAGTAAGGTTTGCTAGAAATCTTGTCAGGCTTAAAATAACTGGAAACAAAGTACAAAATCAGCACTGAAAATAGAAGTTGTAAAAGACAGAAAAGATGGTGGTAGTGGTTCCTCCAACAAAATAGACAAAATGAACATTTCATTATGTTCCTGGACATTGCATGATAATCTGAAACCCTGCTTAAAAGGAATGCTATCAAATGGATTTTTAACTTTCTTTTTTTTTTTTNAATTAATTGATCAGCCATCAAGCCAGCAGAAAGGTTGTGTAATCTGAGGCAAGATACCTTCGTCTGATTTTTACCTTCTCTCATTCAGAGGAATGTTTTGAAGAAGCAGCTGGCCATTAACATGTAGAATATTTGCCTTTAGTGGAGTGATAGGAGAACCCAAAAGATGGCAAAAAACTGTTGTCCCTGAAATGGCTTTACTAATATCTGATACTGCATGTGCACTTTTTCAGAATCCTTTAGAGTTGGAAAAAATAGAAATAAAATCTCTGGTGAAAAATGGGAAAGTGTTGCATCAAAACTTGCTTTTCATGTTAGGACTTTGTGTAATTGATGGACAAGTGTGGACTTTGAAGCATACACTTCCTTCAGATTTGTAGGCATTCGGAAGGTTAATAGCAGACATATGTTGCATTGGTTGCCAATGGCAACCCCTGTGATTTGGGTTGGGTTCAAACAGCCATTCAACCCCACTTGTCCCCACTCCTTTATTCCCAAAGCTAGCCATGCAGATTGTTTTGGGGGATGACATTTTACATGTGTGTCTAGTTGTCGCTTCTGTATGTATTTATCTAAACATTTATATTTATTCCATCACCACATCACACGAGTGTGAATGAATCTTGGCTGACAACTTAGCTGTAAGATATGGAGAGGGATATCTTCCCCATTTAACAAAGAGCAAACTAAGATTTTAAGACTTACAGAAAGTTTCAAAGAAAACTTTGAAGTTGCTGGAGTGTCTGAGGCTTTATCTGCTTTTCCTTTTTTTTCTTGTGTTCATTCAGAAACACGCCTGAGTCTTCTGTGCCAGTGGCTCCTTTGGATTGCTACCAGGGATGATATGTTGGTTCTTGGAAATAGCTTTGGGATTCCTGGCTTTTATTACCACAGGTTTTTTTGTATGATGGCATTCAGATTTTTAGGCATATGTGTGTGTCTGTACGTGCATACTTGTTTTGGAATCATTAAATATTCACTGTCAGCATGTATTCATAACAGATTTTTTTGTGGTATATTGCATATACTATTTGGTAATAGCCAAGCTACTTCAGGATTCAGTTGTAGTTACACTGTGGAAGCGGAAGCTGTTTCAAGAAAAATCTGGGGTTTTTTCCTCCTTAAACAGCTCATAGATACATCCTCTGGTAACAATGGGATTGGAAAAGTACTTGTGAAGCCATACCCCAAAGCAGGCTAACTGCACCTAGGGAGATCTAAAATATCTAGATAACATGAAATGAAAATATTTTTCAGACATTGCTAAGCAGCATGGATAAAATAAAAAGAAACCTCTGAACCATACTTTGTGTCCACACTTAGTCCAGTCTTGGACTTAATATCTATAGTGATCCCTTTCCCTCCTGCCTACCCTGCTTCTCCAAAGCTTGACTCTATTGCTAGGTTGTGCAGTAGAAGGGAAGAAGCAAATGTGAGGCTGTGTACAAATCTGTTGATGGTAGTTTTCAAATCTTCAATCATGTTCTGCAGGAGACCATGCACAGTTATGGCTAGACTATTTGAAATGGGTGCTGTTGTTCTGATCGAGGTATTTATCCAACACAACTTCAAACATTTCCTTTTCATGGTTCATGCTTTCTGAGGCACATTCCTGAAAATGCATGGTTTAGCCTATTGGACAATCACATGCAAAAGTGATTTTTAGAAGTAATGAGGAATATAAGAAAATAGTTACAAATACAATTTACTGTTATTTTTCATGACTTCCTCTCCTTGGTCCCCAGAGATCTGTTCAGTATAAGAACCATAAAATAGCTGAACAGAGGTAGAGTCTAGCTACCCTCTTCAGAGTCCTGCATGTACCTGCTCTGGCTAAGGCAAGAACATGCCTTTCTGGCAAGCCTCTAAGTTGTGAAATTGTTCAGGACCAGCTAGTGGTAGATTACATGTATAGCGAGGGATTTGCACCAACAGATGCGAGTGTTTCTAATGTAAACTGATGTATTATTTTACTGAATGTAACTTGAGGGGCTCAGTAAGGACTGCAACAGGTTTCAGATCTCTATGTGCACCCAAATGGAGCCCTTTACGAGGTAACATCTCCCTTCTCCTAAACAGGGGAAGGTGTGAAGTGAACCCTCTGCTCTCTGGCATGAGCTGCTACTGGCATCCATCTCCTTCTTTGTCCCACCCTGTACTATCATTTCAAATATATCTGCTCTACAGTGAAGTTCTCCTGTTAGCAAGCCAAGAAGACTCAGATTCAGATCAGGAAGCCCCTGTAAATATATTTTATTGAGCTGTGCTGAAAAACAACCAAAACTGGAAAAACTATCTCCCAGACACATGAAATGGAGATGATCATGAGAGAATGGTGAAAGAAAAAGGTCACAAAGAACACTGTGAAGAGCTTAAAAAAAATTGAAATTATAAAGGTGGGAATATATATTTAATATTTTAAAGATTGCAAGAAAAAGGAACTGATGGAGGTAGATTCAATATTTACAAATGTGAGTGAAAAATTAATTTGGAAGGAAAATACACTAAAGGGGTTATGGAAAGGAAACTAGTAGGAAAGGAGGAAGGAGGGGGTGAGCAGGAGAAAGGACTGAGGGAAGAACAAAAGAAAGAACAAAGAACAAAACCTGTCTCACTCTGCAGTTATTGTATTCTGGTGATAAATATTTGCAGGTGGTTAGAGTAGTTATTTCCCTACTTCTCCTCCCTTTTTTCCTTTGAGAACCAGCTCACAAATCAGTAAAATCTCCAAAACAGATGAAATTCGGGAAAAAAAGTGAGTTCTGTGTCTAAAAGCACAGCAGTCACTCCTCAACATCCACATCACCGTAGTGATGTTTTCCTCTTTCTCAGTGCTGGGAGGCACATGGAGCTGACCCGTCCTCATATAACACTAAACTTTAAGCAGCCTCTCTCTTTTACAAACAAACAATGAACACAAGTTTTTCTTTGAACTTATTCACAGATCCTGGGCTTGTTGCTCCTTGCGTGTTAATGTTTTTTTCGGTTGCACTTGGCATATTTAGCATGTTTGTGCGTTTACTGTTTTTGTGCATACTAACAGTAATGTACAAATGTGAAATGTTTCTGGGAATTTGCCCCATTTCAGTCACTGGCACAACTCTGTGCCCACAGGGTGGTCCAGCTTTCCTCCTTCTCTGTCTGCTGGGGGCCTTGGGGCTCTGAATAGCTTTTCTTTTTTGCTGTGCAGGTTCCAAAGGAAATCAGAAAATCTTTGCAAGCGCATCTCTCGCATGTTTCTATCATTTCTCTGATAATTTTTGCTTGTGGTTGTGCTGCATTTAGATCACCTGCCCACTTTTGTGTGTCATTAGTTGTCACCATGCTGCCGTGTCTGCGTAGACAAGTCTTCACCGAGAGCAGCTTCGGCATCATGACTGGGCCTTGTAAATCCTGGCAACAGAGCTACGCACACTGCAAAGGCTCTGTGACAAAATAGAAAAATGACAATTAATGATGGCTGAATTCGGGAGAGGGAGGAGGAACACGCTTTGGTCGTGTAGAAAGATGCATTTAGAGGCTTTCAAGCATGAGACGACACTTTATGTTTCAGGCTACAGTTTTAAAGCCTGATCGAGAAACCCCTTCATCCAGCAGAGCTCAAAGCCTGCATTAATATCTAGCATTTGCAGAGCCTCCCTACTTCGTCAGGGGCTAATTTTCTTCTGGTGGGAACATCACTGGATGATTGAGGCATTATCACTTTGAAAAGAACCTTAATCGTGCGATCAGTCTATAAACTAGATTTTGCTCGGTGCGAGCTGGGGTGGTGGGCCTGGCCCCCTTGGCTTCAGGGGAACCACTCACTTCAGCGAGGTTTTACATGGTCTGGACTTTGGATTTGAGGATAAATGCTTTATTTTCTGTCAAATATACAATAAGAGTTAATCCCAGTAAATTATTCTGAGCTCTGCAAATGCTAAAAATATATGTTCATTAAATGTGCAGGAGTTTTGTTTGCAACGGGCATTAAACAGAGGGAATGTCGGTGTAAGAAGAGGTGGACTTAATGGGTTAAAAACTGTGTAAATGTTACTCTAGTTAAATTACAGCTTGTTGTTCAGATGAATACTCTCCACTTCTCATATAGCTTTAAATTATGGACAAATGCTTGCAATTGTGAACTACCTACATTGTGGCTGCCTGTTCCCAGGCTTCATCAACCCTAGCTGTCCAATGGGATTACTGTAAGCTTTCACGGCAGTCTGCCAGCCACTGATCAGAAATTCATATCCCTGGATGTTAGATTGCTCTCTTTATTCCATCCTTGTGATGGCTGTGATTGCTGTCATGGTGTTAGGTTAGAAATTAGCATTTTGTGGCCCAAATTTTGCCATCCAGAACATAATCAGAAAAAAGAGGGGGGGGGGGGGAAATCAAAGAATAGTAATTTCATCTGTCAAAGAAGGGAAATGCAGTGTTACCATGATACAGATGTCTATGAAACTTAGGTCAGGAAATGTTGTGGTATTTATGGTCCTATTTGGCGAATGCGTAGGCAGGTGGTGTTTTTCTGTTACTGCAGACCTCTGTTCATAGATTAATGCTTTACCTCTGATAAAACAAAACAAAAAAAAAAAAAAGGAAATAAATAAAAATCCATCAGTGAAACTATAGGTGGGCTTCAGAAACTCTTAAATTAAAAAAACAAGGATCTCTAGCAGATACTTTCAAGGACATGCTGAATTAATCACGAGAGGCTGGTTAGCAGGAGGTCAGAGAAAGTCTTCTTAGCATCATTTTGGGTCATATGTCTAGAGGCGATGGCAGTATATATGTGCTGTATTGTAATATCCCCTTTCTGGTTTTCTTGTTTCAGTCAGAAAAGGCTGAACACATACTGCACAGGGCTCTGGAAAGGAAAGAGATACTGGCAAAAATCAGTAGTTAGGAGTTTTTTCCTGTTCTTTAAACAGAGTCCTGTCTGACCCTCTAATTTAAATGTGTCATTGTTTTTTATCAGATTTATGCTCTGTTTAGCATATTGTATCCCTTGCATTTTATTTTCTAAATGTGTCATATCTGGTGATACAAAGGTGGTGATTAAACAGCCCAGCAGTAGTCATTGATAGATTTAATGAACATTTGTTATTGCTCTAAATAAAGATTTCTCTATTAATCTGTTTCAAAACAATTAATCAAGGCTTATTACAGAAAATTATGGAAAACAATGGTTTAACATTTAGTGTAGAGATATGGTTAGGCCTTTAAAGGTAGCTTGTTATCCTTTTTAGGCAACTCACAGACACACTAATTTTTTCTGTCATTAGCACTGAACAAGCTGGAAGGATTCTGACATGCGAGGTGCACAGATTCTGTTAGGAGCCTTGATTTTTATCCACCCAAGCTTATCCGTCATCTTTAATCATGCAAAAAGCAGGATTACTTAATCATTTCGTTTTATTGAAAAGAAAAAGAAAGATATTAAAATGATGACATGCAAGAAAAAAAATAAATTGAAAATGATTATGAAGAAAATGTAACATAGAGACTAAAGCTCCATTGGTTCTGTGATGCTCATTTGAAGCAATGATCTAGTAAAGCCAAAGTATAAAAGTAATGATAATATTAGCTGAGGAAATATAAGCATCTCTGCATTGCATTCTGACATGAGGAGTGTAGTTGATTAGAGCAGATAACTAAGGAAAACACTTTTTTTCACCTAACCTCCATTTATTCCTTGCATTAAGTTGCATCTTTGTTTGAACTGAGTATATTTTAGCACACAAATGTTAAGAGGCAAAGCATACTGGCATTTTCACAAGCACTTCAGTATGCATGTGCCTGCCTGTTAATCTTCCTATACAGGATAGACAAAAATTATACTGACTTTTAGACTATATATGAAAAGAATTGATTTAATGCAAGTGTGAATTTTATTTTGAAGAAAAAATTAACAAATTATTAATGAGTGCCTTCTGTATCTTTTGGATTTTATTCTGTATCTGTTCTAGGTTTCATACACTTAATTTAATGTATTCCCTTTTTTTGTTTGTTTTCTTTACACCTATTGAATATTCTTTTAATGAATTTTTTTCTCATTTAAAATTTATGTCTAGTCATATCAGAATTTAGGTCGTAAAAGAGGTGGAGAAAAACATACCTGCAAACTTTTGATGCCACAAAACATTTGGTTAGGAAACATATTACAGTTTCCAAAAGAAAGTTTGTTAAAGGAGTAAACAGGACATATTTTTGTATGTGAATATATACAAGTGTTATCAAATAAAATTTATTAAAAGCACCACACTTTTAGGTTTTGGTCTGATATTTACATAAAATGGTGAATTAAACAAGTAATTACATTTCAAATCAATGTTTAGCAATTAGGTCATTAATAATTCATTCTACTGTACTAAGTTGAGTGAATTTAAGGTTGAGTACTCTGGTATCAAATTGTTTTAGGTACATAAACATTTAATGATATCTGAAAAATACCCAACTTTTTCCTTTAATACATAACATTTCTAGGTCTTTAATATTAATTTTATTTAAAGAAGTAAAAAGGAGAAAACAAAGTTCAGGATTTTTCACTGGTGCGAGAATCATGCATTTTTATGAGCTGGAAGTGTAGAAATAAGAAATAAACCAGGAAAGATTAAAAAAAGATGTGTAGATATCTGTTTGTATCCAGTCATTCTCTTTCTGACATTAGCTCTGGACACTTCTTGGCTTTGATAGGTGACTATTTTTAGAGGCAACATTCTAGCAGGAGAGAAATGGTTAAAAATGTCATAGGGTAAAACCATAAGAGTGAGGAAAAGATCAGGAGTCCCTAACTGCAAGAGCAAGTCTTGTTTTATGTTGTTTCTGAGTTCTGAAAAGATGTAGTTACGATTACATGAAAAAAATATTGTCTATTAGAATTTAACCTTCATATGCATTCGTTCTTTTTTTATAAATACTCTCTCTGCTACCATGGATATTTAAAATATTTGAGATTTAAAATACTGCATATAGGTTAAAAAAACAACCAACCAAACCAGAAAAACAACAAGCAGAACCCCCTTGCCTCAAAACAAACAAACAAACAATCAAACAAACAACAATAAAGCAAAACCAAAACAAAACAAGTTTTATTTTTAAAAATATATTTTATTTTTGCTGTTCCTGAGTGCATCCGTCTGTCTTAAAATGTCACAAATCTTGGAAATTGAACTGGACTCTTAGTGGGATATTTTAATGTAGGAAAAACATCAGCATTCTGCACAGTAACTCTGAACATTTTTGGGCACAAGACTATCGGATTTGTTATTTTTCTTCTAATAATATAAGAGAATATAAAGGATTTTATAAAATATACAGATACTTCCCTGTAGTGAAGAAGTAAAGTCAACTTATTTTATACATGTACAATGAGTAATACACTGAGGATAAAAAACTTCCTTTCAAAAATAAATTTTCTTCCAAACTAAGTAATCTTTCCATACTGCTGTAAATTAACCTAAACAGTACTTATAATATATAGTTTATACAACTGGTGATGTCTTCCTGGTTGATTCATATGACTTTCCTTAGTATGATCCAATATATTTTTGTCACTTTTTCTTTTAAAGTATTGGAAATAAATTTCTTTCTCTCTCTCTTTTTTTTTTTCTTTTTAGCTGACAAAGGTTATTCTTATGGCATGATTCTTGCTCAGATGTGGCATTAGTGATCTTTTGATTGTTGTGCTGAAAATAGAATTATTTACTGAAAAGAATTGGGTCTGATTTTAGTGACTTATTTTTGTGCTTACAAAGCTGTGTCCTTAAAAGACCTGCAGATGTATATTTACAATTTGTGTATTTGCATATCCACTTGCAAAATGTTAACAAGATTTATGCTATTTTGGATTCTATCAGACAATTTATATTTAACAAATAAACTGGATTCTGCAATATTTGCCGTGCTATAACCAGAAAAATCTTCTTTTTCTTCCTTTTGTGGATGGATTTTTTATTTGAAATTCTTTTTTTTTTGGTATTTTTTTGAAACTTAATTTTATCAATATTTAAAGTCTCTTAAGTTTTCATTGATTCCAGATAAATTATAGTCATAGTACTGAAGGCAGATGTTTATTATTTGTTATATGTAAGAACATGGAAGTCTCATTCAGTTGTTAGAAATAATGACAGCATAGTAGTCAAAACGAGCAATGATGAGTGATAAAAATACTGGACCAGATTTTAGTCACTATGACCTTTAAGCAATAGGTGGCAGTGTTACCTAAATACTCTTTGCTTTGTATTGGAAAAGAATGGGAGTACTCAGGAAGGAGCAGGACATTTGTTTTACTTGTACATAATTGCAGATTTGTACAAACAAATTTCACATCATTAAAGATGTTTTTCAAAAGTTCTCCTAAAAAAATTTAAATTCAGCATGCACTATCACCTAAATGACCCACATTTTTTTTGTTTTCTGATTTATTAGTTATAACATGATATTGGTATCTAAAATATTCAACTTGTGCTTGAAAAACAAGAATATTTTCCTACGACATGCTGCATTTGAAAATGTGATCCATCTTAACTTCATTATGTATTTATAGTAATAAACACCAGCATGCTTTTACAAAATATATTACAGAATATTCTTTTCTGGTTTATTACAAATTTATAAATTTAGGACCTAGTTAATAAAGCTTATAGCACATAGTGCTTCTGTAGGGATTACAGGATAAACTCTATGAATTCTTTCAGTATGTACAGCACAGTATCACCAAATAGACCTGCACCAATCTACATTAGGTACAAGTAGGCACTCCTTTCCACACCTTCTGAAAACCATGCAATAACAAAAAAAAAAAGAAAAAAAAGAAAAAAGAGGCATTGTTTATCAAAATTGATGCCTTAATATAAATTTCTAAACTCTGTATGCCAATATACATATATTCACTTAAATACAAAATGCTTCACAAAATGCAACGTTGTACATTACAATCAAAAGCAATTAGTTTAATCCATTTTGGTCTTCTGAGTGTTACTTATGTCAATATCTCATCATATAATAATTAAAATACATACTGACCAATGCAGCAGCCATATTCCATACCATGTGCTCTACCTCTAGGACACAGCTTTCATACAGTAGCAGTTCCAAGGGATGTGTTCATCATCAGTGTGTGATAGAAACACTGTGCAGTACTTTTTTGCGGTTTGAAGTGGGGTGAGGGGGAGAGGACTTGTACAGTATGTAGTCTTAGTTTGATAATTACACCTTATCTATTTACTATGCCAGGTCTATCAGTTTTTATTCTAAAAGTAGCATGTTGCTTGTAAGAAGGAGAAAGGTAAATGATAATCATGCTAGCGAAAGAAGGTAGTGATGGATAGAAGCAATGATGAAATGTGTCTGATAGGGTAGTTTTCTTCTGCACCACCATTTCGTTGCTGCTCTGGGATTACAGCAAAATGGTGGCTACTTATATTTTATGGAAAATGTAAATTTTATGGTAACCTTCCTATAGACTCCAAATTGCTTCTCCCCTCCATCCCTATTATACTGCTTTGTTAGACTGAGTGCGTGGTTTGCCTTCTGAATCTTACAGTACTACAGAAAAGGAAAAGCTCAGTTGCAAAATTCTGCATCAGCAATAAAGATTTTACTTACATGTGATTAAACCAAAGTGTAATCGAATGGGAAGATCGTGTTTTCTTACAACAGATAAGATACTAAATGGTCATAGGTAAATAAGATTTGGAGTGTATTCTTGTTTTGCACAGCACAGGGCTACTGTAACTGAGGCAAACATTTGTGACTCTTTTTTGGTTTTTTGGGGTAAAACTTAGTGTGTATTATCAAAAAAATGCTGATAAGTACCAGATCTTAAGAAAGAGATAAGGTCCTAAGGCTTTGTTTTCTAGCCTCACTGTTTCTCTGTCCCCAGTAGTTGACGTGGCAGGGAGTGACTAAACTGTCTTGTAAAAGATCTCCTTATCTACCTTCTTGGGCAGGGGTAAGGTGCTGAGACAGTGCCTTACTGAAACAGCTTTTGGGTTTTGTCACTTTCCAGTGACAAAATACTTGTGATTTTTCCCAAGTATCTAATTTCTAGAAGTGAAAAAATTTAGAAAATATGGCTCTAAATACAATTTTCTTGTTATCTACATGTGTTAAAATAGAGAGAATGCAGGAAAACAAGAAGCAAAAGGAAGTGAGCAGAACTAAATTAAGAAAACGAAGTGAAAGAGAGAGATATGGAGCCATAGTACAATACCGGCTTTCCTGTAAATCCTGAAGGGAAGATAACTTATAGAATACTTTTTTCTGCAATTGCTCTGTTATAGTTAAGGTGTATTGTTAAGATATGGGGCATTTTTAAGATAAAATTTTCTCTCTCTCTCATTTAATTTGAAATTAAATGTATATAACATTATCTAAAATTTCCTTGCCTAATTTTATGATGTTCTTCTTGTAAGCTAACTCAGTTCTGAAGGAGTGAGATTTTAAATACTAGAAAAACAATCAAATGTTTTTAAAAATCAGTTTCCAGAGTCTTGTTGCACTGTTAACCAGGTGGATATAAGTGAGGTGATAAAGTAGTGAATTTAAAGCGTGTCTTAAGAGAGTGCATGCACTGATACTACTTATTTTTAAGGAAGCAGGCTGTTCAAGGAATAAATTCTTCCCTTGAATGTTTGTACATCTTACTGCTTTGGCATTGTGATGTCTGTGTATATGTATATTCATATGAAAATATACCCCATCTCCAGACATGCTGGTTGCCTATAAAGCAGAAGGGGTGAATGGTTATTGAAGTTTATTTGGATATGCATGGACACACTGCCCATGTTAGGATATCATGGCAGCTGGAGACAGAAGAGGAGCTCTGTTCCCAGTGCACCTCCAGCTCCCACCTCGCCCTCCACGTGTTTTACACACGTGAATTGCTCAGAGTAAATGGTGAGTCACAGCATGATGCAAACACAACATTGCTCTGAATCGTTTCTGAGGAGTGCTTAAATTTAAACCTCAATATTTATGGGTTTTTTTTTAAATTGTTTTGCCCCGAAATGCTCGAACATATTTGAATAGAGATTTTAAATGCAAAAATGGCAATGATTTAAATATTTCTATGATACACTCACAAGCTTTTAGTTGCAACACGACTGACTATTTGTTACTCCAGTTTAACATTTATAACTTGAAAATTGTCAACATTGCTAGGGAGGATCAGTTTAGGAAATCGTTCTATTTTATGCCTAAAAAAAACCCCACTGATCTCAAACTACATGACCTTACTTAAAGTTGGATTGATTTTTTTCCTTTGTAATTTGTTTATTTTAGCTGTGTATTTACATGCTAAGCTTAGAGTACTTTGAAGTTCTATACTAAATGAAATAATGCCCAGGAAGATCTAAAAATTAATTTCTTTATTTTACATGTTTAAACAGAACTGATGTACATCATACTTTGATTTTAATAAAAAACCCCATAAACCTAACCCTGCTTATATCAATGTCTTAAGCTTTTAGCATTGTTAATCACAGTCTAAAACATAATTTTACATGCTAAAATATTATATTTAAAACTATTAAATAATAACATCAGTATTTGTGTCATGTACTAGAAATATTTCTGGTTTATAGAGGAGTTCTGTAGTCATTTGTTTTTAAATTTCTCTACCTTATATAGAAATACATCTTTTGGTTCTTAAAATATAAAGGACAAATATATGATGAGCATAAGTTTTAGTATAAGCACCTAAACTTACAATACAAAAATAAGAAAAAATATATTCCAACCCCACCAAATTCATAATGTGCTCATGGCAAGTCCAAAAAACAGCAAAAGTAAACTGAAACATATATAATTCTACAAAATCACAGCTGTGCAGATTAACATTGGTTTGGTTCAAGTCTGTCAGAGTTTCTGTTGTGATTTCTGTTTTCACTGTAGATATAACTGAAATCATCTGTGTCAGAAGATGTGATTAAAAATAATTAGATGCAAGGGTTTATGGCATGTTGCTGTAAATTTGTGAGTAAAGATAGGACTTTTTATTTAAAACAAAAAATTAAATCTGAATGAAGTATAAATTGTTCATACATTATAACAATATTTTTAAAAAATTGTTCTAATGTTTTCACATGTAATGATGCTAAAACCAAATCTGTTGATTTTTTTATTTCTTTGTGTCAAAAAATGTGATAGTCATGAATATACAGAAACTATTCAGAAGATTGACATTTTCTAATTTCAATCACACATTCAATTAACAAATTTTCTAAAATTTTCAAATTTAAAAAAAAAAAAACAAGACATTGAATAACTCAAAAGTTTTATCCTATCCGAAAAAGACCAGCAACAAGGGAAGAGTCTAATCCTTTTTACTGAACAGGTATTTCTGTCTATTCAGTATGGGATAGCTCGTTTCTTGCATGCAAACTTGCTATTAGTCTTAAGGGTTTATTTTTCAGTAGATTAAAAACAATTGTAAAAAATACTAAACCCCAGAAACACATTTCTGTTACCTCAATCATCTTTAATAAACAGAATGTTTTACATAATGTCTTGCAAAACAAGAAGTTCAGAAGGATGCTAATTTTGATTCTGAATTTTCCAAAATTATAATTTTTGATATAATTTTGAAGTATCTATTTAAGAGCATTTTGGCTTTTCTGCGCTGTTTTACTGTTACAAATTATTGATTTAAAAATTATAATTTAAGTTCTTGTTATGAAGCAGTTTTTTAGTACAATTTTTGTTGTCCTAGTGTCAGTCAAGGAGCAAATTTTTACTTTAAAATAAATCAAATAACTCAGACCAACAAAATGAATGTCAATTTAAAAAAGAAAAAAAAAAAAAAACAAACCACAAAACACAAGCCAAACACTTTTTCTTTCTTTTTTTTTTTCCCCTCGACTTCTGATGCTGGCAGTGATAAAAGCTGTGCAATTACATCTCAGCAGCCAGAATGCTGAATTTCACTAGATTTGTCAATCAGAAAGCTCAATTTACTTGCTCACTTTCATAAAATTTAGAAGTGGGGGACAGAATGGTACCTAGTCTTCCGTCTGTATTATTTATTACTCCATCTGCAAAATTATTTCCAGACTGTTTATTTATTTGGTAGTGTTTGGGCCAGTTATTTTAAAATTGGCTAGCAGTGGGCTACTCTTTGCTCTCTGGGGAGATTTTTCTATTGGTTAACTCACTGTCAGGTTTTTCTTTTTACCCTACTGATACATTCCCTTTATTAATTTCCTCCCATTACTCCTAGTTATACCTCCTTTTACTATGCTAAATAATTCCTTTTATGCTAAATAATTCCTTTTTTCCATTTTTGAGTTATCACTCTGTAACATTGCTGTTCTCCTTTTTATGGAAACTGTCTCAAATTGGCAAGGTCTAAAATATGCTGAGTTAAATCTGCTATAAAAGACTTTATTGACAATTACTATAACTTAAACACAGTCCTGCTTTAATAAGCTCAGCTAAAACTGAAGTTTGAATAATTTTTGTTAAGTGAAGCAAGAAATCTATTAAAAGGAGCCCTCTATTTTGAACTGTTTGGTAGTGATGTAATGGGGCCAAATGATTAAGCATAGCTTAGATAGCCAAAATCCTCTGGGTCAAATTACCCTGTCTGCTGAGAAGCACAACAGGGCTGAAAGAAGCACAGATGCTGGACAAATGTTTCTGGTAAGAGGAAGAAAACTATTACAAGCCTGTCTCCTTTTTCCAGGGTTGAAGCTAATTTTGGTCTGCTCTCCTTCTCTCTCTGCATTTTCCTGAAGGCTGGAGACTGCCTAGTGCTGAAACCTCTGGATACCGTCTCCCAAATCACTTCCTTCTCCTCCTGTCTGAGGGAACTAGGGGCTCGGTGCTGCAAATTTGGCCTCACTAAATTTGATCCTAGCTGGAGAAGAGCTGGACAGGCTCATTAACTGCGTGTTCCCGTGAAGCAGCACGTCCTCATGCCCAGGGTCCTACAATGACTGAGCCATTGAGGAGGAAACATGCTTCACAGTGAGTAGCATCTGCAGACAACAGTTCTGACAGGCTTTGATCAAAATTCATACCTGGAACGGCCCAGGCAGGGACAGGGGCAGCAGTTCTAGACTGGCAGCCACTGCAAAAGGAGATGATAAGGCAGGGCGAATGCACAAATTCTCCTCGATTTTCAAACAAGGTAACAGGTTCCCCAGTAAACCTCATGGTATATTAGGATAATTTCAATAGTAAACATAGATAAACCTTGTCTAGTTTTCTAAACTCTCTTCTATCTCTGCTTCCTTTCCCTGGAGAGACCCCTAAATGTGGAGACTTTTACGCCAGCAGCCTGACAAGGATTGAAAACCACTGCAGCAGTGCTGCGCTGATGCCTGCGACCACCGTGGTTACAGAGAGAAGGTTTGCTCTCTGACACCCTGCCTACCACATCAGCAACTCTCCATTTGCATCAGGGCTGGCTTGGTAAAGCAGCAAGAGGATTCTACCCTGGCTGTTGTTAATAGAAATTAAGGGCTCATTCCCTTTGACAAGCCAGACTTATTTTAAGACTACCTGTATATGCTTAAATGGGGACTCGGTTTTTTTCCCTTTGGCTAGTTATCTTTGTAAAACTTTGGTTTCTTCATCTGAAAGGACTGGGCCCTCAAATATATGCTGATTATTTATTTTTATTCTATATAATTCTCTAAACTGCTGTGAATTTTTACAAAGCTTTCAGTGTCATAGCAATGGCTGTCTTTATACATGTTTTTTTCAGATCATCATATTAGTTCTGATAAAAATCTGGTTTTCTGAGATTCGTCTTATTTTGCAGTTTAAATCTGCTTTTGGAATATTTTATCTTGCAATATGATGTCTTGCTGAGAACATCTGAAAATTGAAAGAATTTAATGTAGGCAAAAATCCTGCAAGTACTGGAAAATATTTTGTTTAGCAAAAAATCTTCATTTCCTTTATATCTTGATGTAATTTGTTTAAAACTATTCTGAAATCCCTTGGAGCACGTAAAAGTGCTCCATGTAAACAGGTTCCTCTGCCCTTGTTCTTTAGACTGTAGTGAGGCTGCTGAAAGACTTGAGTGATGGTGCAATGCTTTAAATTAAATATAGATTTGGGGTTCTGAGCCTGCTGAGTTGAGTGCTGTAAACACTGGAGGACCAATCAAAACAAACATAAGTGACACAAGTGATCTTCATTGAATCATTTGGCATTTCTCTTGACTTGTTTAGAGACAAATGCTTTTGTTTTCTTTGGTGCAAAATTGTTTCTAGATCTACTCTGAATTTTCATTTACGGAGAGTACATCACAAGATAAATAGCATGCTTTTACCTTGAGCAGCTAGTTAAAAATGTAGATCATGAAGAAAAGGAGCTGTGGCATTTTGAGACTCTGTTTTCCTCATGTGATGTGCTGTATTCCATCTATGATCAACTGTGCTTTCTGTTTTACAGCATCCTTTCTCCATCATGTGCTGTTTATGAGCAAAATTTCCAACTTGAAATTACTGTGGCTGGGAAGAAAGAAGCATAATGTGCACGTGTGTGTGTGGGTGCATGTGTGTGTGTGTTCATTAACATTTGGGGTAGCAGGTGTTGAGAGCTCTTTTTCCTTGGTGTGAATACATTTTGCATCAGGGGAAAGCACTGAGACATCTTATACTGCAATCTTTTGTGAGCAGCAGCTTAACATTCTTTTTATTGCTTCCCTAGAAGAGGACCAAGCCAAGGCCCTTCTCCAGTGCTAATAGCTCCAGAATATTGCTCAGCTAAGTGATATGCTTAGAAGGAGAGCTTATATACGGAAAGTATTCCAGGAAGAGAGTTATCAGAGAAAAACAGGAACACCCCCCCCCAAATTTAAAAACACTTTAATTGCTTGTGAAATAGGGATAAGAGGGTCAAAACTTCATCTTACAACTTTAATTTTGAGTACAGAATACTTGTTGGACAGATTCGACTTGAGTTGGAAGACTAAATGATTGTGTAAAGATTTTTTTTCACTTCTATCATTAAAGAGCTGAGAGGCATAGCAGAGCAGCCCACGGAAAGGTATTTATTGTTTTTCCCTTTTTGCTCTGTGCAAGAGCTTGACCTTTCCAGTGGTGCCAATCTGGTTCTCCTCATTTCGGTCCTTTCAGATGCCTTTTGCATATGCAGCCATCATGTTCACTATTAAAAATGTTACTAACTATGGAGAATATCCTTTTATAACTGCAGCAGAAAAATATCCTCCTTTGTCATAAAGGGAAACAATGGATTAAAAAAAAGATTAGGCCATTTCAACACCAATCACTTATTTATGTAGTATAGAATATCAGGACAGAGAAATAGGTACATGATGAACAACCCGTGCAGAGGTGACTTTAGGAGAAAGTAGATTGAGATGTTAAAAATAAACCAAGTCACTGATGAGAGCTATGCTTAATACAAAACGTATCTTTTCCATTTGAAGGGCAACATCACACACCTAGAATGTCTCATACTGGCTGAGAAAAGAAAGACTAGTTAGTGGCCAAGAACACCCTGATGTTCTGTGCTACAAATTGAAAGTGAAGGTTACTTTATTGTAGACTTTATCTTAAAGCAGTAAAACGGGTAGCTGCAGCTACAACTGAAAGTATTGATTTTGTAATTTCAGCAAATTAAGAACAAGACAGGAAACCTATTAAACCTTTCCACTGATTGCCAGGGCACTTTTTGGTGATGCTGGTGCTGACATTAAAATTACATGCGCCTGTCTCTTTAAAGCCAAACATATACATTTTACAGAAGATAGTGCCAGCTAACATGCTGAAAAGGGATCTTTATAAATCTGTGTAATTTCACATTTCAGATGTGAAACTTTTGAAGCCTGATGACATGAATGTCAAGCAGCACATCTAAAATTTTCATAAATTATGGTTCATGTTAGATGTGCTTTCATTACATTTTAATAAATTAAAATTTTCACAAAGCCAGAAGATTTTTTATAATAATAGCAAAGATTGTAACGCTAGTAATAGCATTATCTGTCAGAACATTATGAGTAATGATTATGTAAAAATCTATGTAACAAAGGCTAACAGAAGAAATGATCAAATTATATTCTTCTGTATCTTGTATAAAACAAGATATTTTATTATGGTAGCAAAAAACCAACTTCTCTTAAAGCGATGTTTAAATTACTTTTAAAAATCGGTGTAATTAAATTCATGCGAATTACAATAGTTAAGATCACTTGTTTCATAAAGGATTGTTTAAAGTTTTGCTTTAATATTACTAAGTATAAATTAAAGAGCTGTGTCTTTTAAAAACGCAGTATTTCCAACAGTCCTTAGGAAGAATGGGGCAGAGCAAGGAAAATTATACCTGAATCCACTCTGAACACCTTATAAAGATGTAAGTTTCCAGTTTACCCAATTCATAAATATTTTGTTTCATCTGAGCTGGTATTTGGCATCATTCCAGTTTGTAAACAAGCATTGGTTTTACACACAGAAATCTAATTTACAGGCAAGCCATCATCTGCATTTACTGTAGTAGCCAGCAGTTTGTGATATGCCTGTAACAGAAATGCACAGCGATAGAGAAGGTGGTAGCAATGCAAACTTAAAAAGAGATTGGATTTGTAACAACAAAGACACTCTTAAAAAGTGTGGGGGAACACTGCTGTGAGGCTGTGAGCCAAAAGTCCCCATCAGAGTGGGCTTCAGGAACTTGTAGCAGGTGTTTACACCTAAACACGTGAATGAGAATTCAGCAGCTTGTGCTACCAGGAAAGCCACAAAATAGCTTATGAAAATGAGCATCAGGTGTGAAAATATGTACCTAAAGATAAAGGTGAGAATAGGCGAAGTGGATTTAGTAGTCAGACAGATCTGAAATAAGTAGGAGGGAAAACTTAAGAGGAATGCAGAGCTTCAAACAAATGAACAAAATCTTTCTCTGCTGAAGGAGAAATGCACATGGGGAATGCTGGAGTGCTTTAATCACCCCTCCAAGCCCAGTAGAAGCTGGAATAGTAACAGTGACTCTTTCCTGCATGGCTCCTCAGCTTCTCAGGAATGCACATACATGTGTGATTGTACAGACCGATATATTTTCCCTTTGTTTCCACAGCAGACATTCCAAGGTATTGATGCCTGCCAAATTGGATACTGCACATTGCATATTACAAGTATATTCAGATAACACCTATAACTCCACAAAAGCGTTGGTGTTTTTTTCTACTGCTGAGGCAGAAAATTACAGAGACATCCACCTCCCACACACTTCATAATCTGGCACTTCTCTGAACATGGAGCAAAGGCTGTGAAGAGGAGAAAGATGCAATAACAGTAATGATGGGAGCAAACTTGGGTTATTCATTGTGGCCTCTATATTTATATATAGAATAACCAGAATAACCACTCCTAGAAGGTGGTGATTTGTAGGGATGGAGGAAAAAGGTAGGTTTTCAAGGAGGAGTCTAAAGGGTTAAAAATCAGAAACTGTTTGAGAGATATTTTATTTTTGCTGGATGGCTTTAATAACCCAAGTAGAATCTTTAACTTACATTGCTGGAGTTCCTTCTGGCCATTTGACAAAGCTGAGATTTTACTAAACCTACTGTGAGTTTGACCCTTCTGATTTCTTTTCTTTGAACAGCCTTTCTTCCTACTAAATGTTGTTTTTCCAGTCATCCATAGCAGGTACTCACTACCTGTCGCTCTCCTGTAGAGCTATAATTTTGCCAGAGTTGTGATTAGTGGTGTTTCCACTTAAATTTTATTTCTGGGTTTTCAGGTTTTTTTAGATTCATCAGAACTCTTATCTGCATTTAGTTTTTAATAGAATGTTCCAGTTTTGAACTGTAACACATGCATGTATATGTTCTACTTATTCGTATGTGTGCTTACGTATATAGATACAAAAATTAGCCAAAATCCCCCACTTACTGGTTCCAGGAAGGTGAAAGAACAAAGAATGACTGTGTGACAGAAGGTGCAACTTAGTGTTCAGGTCCTTCCTTTACTTGATTTTAAGTGAAGATTAGAACATCAGTCTTCAACATCTAGGGAGGAAACCTAAAATTTAGACTGAAATAATGCCTAATAATTTTTTTCTACAATACAAGATGGAGATGGAGACATAAACAAGAACTAGTAGCCAAGTAATGAGGATCAGTTGCTGGAATACTGCACAAAAGCCATGTGCACAAAAAGTAGAGTTGTGTGTAGGTCTTCCACAGTCCTGGGAAGTGCCCTCTAAAAGCCCTTTTATGTTATGCAGAACTTTCTTTTCATATGAAACACTTAAAGAATCTGGCTTACGACCCAAGACAAAATGAGTAAAAAATATTAAATATCCCAATATGTTGCAGTGTGGGAGAATCAGGTCCTGCCCACCTTTACACTGGGAGTCACTGAGGGATTTTTGACACACGTAAACCTGTGCTCAAGAATGCACATGAGCACACGGGAAAACACTGATCTTTTTTAAAATTTGACTTCTGCCTTGAAGCCTGTCCAGAAGCACAGAAACAGAACTGGCCAAAGAACACTTGAAATTGTATCAACAAGTGATAAAGTCTTTGGCAGAAAAATGCTGATTTTGTGGAAGGTAATTGTGGACAGCAGTGTCTCAATTTCTTAGTGTGTTGTACATGAAAAGAGCTAAATTCATTTGCATAATCAAGATAAGGTTATGTACCACTGCTGGAAAGGTGAATTATTTGGAAAATATATCTACTAATATTGAGATATTAACATAAAGCTTTCAAGGGCCGATTTTGAGTAGATATACAGAGAAAATAAACTTATATTTGAGGGTTAAAGAAGTCAATAAAGTTTAAGTTAATAAGACTTGCTGATAACAGGACAATGCTAAGTGAAATTGTAGGAAACACTGGATATGCTTTTAATAAATTGTGTCATTTTAGACTTAGGCCTCAATGAAATGTCTCTCTGAATTTCACAGAAATAGTGTAAAAATAGCAGAAGAAAAATAAATTCCTAGAAGTGTAAAATAAAGAAAGAGAGAATTTAAACCATCTGAAAAAAACTGCTGAACTGATTAAATCAGCATTCTTGATGATGATGTTACCGAAGCAGATGAACACAGATCTATAGCAAATTTAATATCAGTAATAGATTTTGCCCTAGAAATACTGGTGTTTTGTAGAAATTGAAATAGAATGTAATTATGAATTGTGATGAGGAAAACAGGAAAAGAGAAAAAGCATTTTTTCACAGTTTATTTTCTTCTGGATACAGAGTACACTATACACATATAATAAATACAGGAGGAGCATGGCTGTTGGAGTCTGCACAGGGTTTTTTTGTAAGAGTTCTGATTTTCCTTGGTTTATTCTCTCACCCAGGTAAGCAAACTGATAGGAAACAAGTGTTGTTTTATGAAGAATTGACTTTTTCATTGGGAAATCATTGAGTGCTAAATACTCTTTGATGATCTGAAAAATGTTTCAGAGGATAAGAGAAAGGAGAAATATTTTGAAGTTTAAAGAAAATATCTTTTTTTCTTTCACTGCTTTCAAAGAATGAGGAGGGAGAGAGATGAGTGAGAAGAGAGAAAATATGTTTTCAGTTTATGGAATTCAATGATGTGCGAAACTCAAAGGAATTTTGTTTTTATTTTCCTTATTCCCTCCAAGTTTTCCTTATTGTTCAATCAATGTTTCTGCTGGGACAAATGCATGAAAGGAATGATTTTGTCCCATGGTTGTGACTCATAAAGACTTGGTTAAAGACAGAAATGGTAAATTATTGTCTTGAATAAAACTTAGAAACAGTCAAGAAAATAGAAAATATTTTCTAGAAGTAATTGAGTGAAACTCAAGATGTCTCTTAGTCAGTTCCTTACTACTGTTTAATTTTTATCTATTCTCTAAAAAGAAGGGAACTGGGATTGAATATTGGTTTTGGTTAAATCTCAGAATATTTGGATATTTTTCTGAACTTACTGAAATTATTCCCTTTCTAGCTTCTTAGATATTCAACATTGTTGTTTATTCATCCTTGAAATACTTTCTATTTTTGTTTTTCTCTTTTAGGTTTTTTTTTTAAATTGGTTTGTTGTTTTTTCGGTTTTATTTTAACTGGGATAGAGTACTTTCTTACCCTACTTTCTTTTATTATTAATACAGATCAATTAACAATTATGCAGGATAAAAGGCAGAAGAGGTGTTTTTTTCAATACTGTTGCCTATTGCTCTTCTATACAGCACCATCTAAGTCTCTTTTCTTCCCAGCTACACTTTCATATGCCATAAGCAGTGAACATAAGTTCACTGTTCTTGGGACTCTTTCTCTGCCCACGTCCCTTTTTCTCCCTCTCCTCTTGCCTCTCTTTCTTCCCAGATTGGGAAATATTGATCACGAGGCAACAGGGAGTGTATGCTCAGCAGGCATAAACAGTTTTTCATCTTCTGTTAATTAAGGGGATTTTGCACATAAGCTACCAACCACTCTTCCAATCTGAGTGCCTGCTAGCATCACTTCTGCATCCTCCGCTGGTCCCCCACTCCAGTTCTGTTTTTTCCAGCAAGTGTGTCTCAAAAGAGGAGGATTGTCTTTCCCTAGACCCCCTACTATTTCCACACTGAGTGTGAAAGCTGAATGTGTGAAAGCTTCACCTGTCTCTGCTAAGTTCTCGTGTTTCTCACGGAGCTGAGAATCATCACATAATTCCTCTAAACTGGGAGGAAAGGTATTAGAACATTCTGTGTGCTGGTTCTGACACTCCTTACTTTTCAAGTGTCAGTTTTTGCGGTGGTGAGCACCTAAATGTGCAGCTGTGGGGTAAACTGTATAAATGGAAATGTTATATTGTGGTAAGGGGAATGGAATTAGTTTTAGGATTCCTTCCTAGTTTGGGATGGGTTTTTTCAAAAAGCTCAAAACTTAAAATATGTTATGTAGAAAAAAATTGTTTGGTAACATTCCCCTGGAATGTGATGTAGAAGTGATATTCCTTTCTCCTCTTCAGAGAATTTGCAGCTATAATACATGTTTACAATTTTTTCCCCTGTTTTGTTTAAGTCATTAGGTTTTCTTGGCTGCCTTAAGAGTCACCTAAATGTGTTAGATAATTCAATGGAAAACTGTGTCTTAGGCGTGATATTTTTAAAGCTCAACACCACACAGGGAAGAGATTAAGACATTCTTGCATTGTGCTTCTTTTGATTTTTTTGACAGGATGACCAGAAACTGGTTTAGAGTTGCAGCCTCAGCACGTCTGGAGAAAAGCTTGTCCTTACATCCATGAATATGAGGGATGATACCTTAACTGCTTTTCCACATGTTAAATGGATGATGATGAAACTAAGACAAGGCAATTTTTAAGAACATGAAATAATTGTTTCTAAAAATGAAGAATTAGAAGCCTTCAGCCTAGGACATTGAAAACTGCTATGTTCATAGTCCAAAAAAGCTTATTCTTGCTATCTAATCTGTACAGCTTAACTCTGGACTAGGTGATGAAGTAGGTCTTGTATGCTTCCTCGAAACTTCATGGGGTTTTTCCAAAATCAGAAACAAAATCTTACCTATCTACTAAGGAAGATTGCAGAATGAGAGAAGTGACCAATATGTAGTTAGGTTAACTGGGGAGTGGTCCCAGGCTGCCTGTGTGTTACTTTGTGTTACTTTGTGTGTTACTTTGTGTTACTTTGTGTGTTACTTTGGGGGAGTCTTTCTGCAAGTGGGAAGACCTACTTCTTATTGGCAATAGGGATGCAATGGGCTTAATCTCTGAGCCAGACGAATTTCAGCTCAAATATGAACAACAAAGTCAAATATATATACAGCCTAAGGTGGTCTGTTTTATTTTGTGACAAGAAAAAGAAGCTTTGAAGAGATTTTTTTTTTTTTAATTTTCAGCCTCAAAGCAAATGAGTATTCACATTTGCACAGACACAGGAAAGTCACGGGATGGGTTTAAATACTGTATTTTAAAAAATATAGGTTGCAAGTTCTTGTTCTGTGTCTTACCTTTCACACCACTAAAACATGATGATTTATAATTAGGAAACATGACTACAAATGTAACAGCATGAAAATTACTATGTACATATGAAAAAAGAGTTTCATATTTCTAGGAAGAAGGAGATGTAGATTAGAAACATATTTTCAACTGTGAATCCTTCTATTTCTTCATGAAATTATTTGAGCATATTGAGAAGATGTGAGGGATCTGCCAGTGAAGGGGGCAATATCTAAACAAGAGTGTTTTTCTAAAAGGAAGAGGCAATTGAATGGCTTTTCTAATGAATGTTACAACTAAATGTTAGTGTAGACCAGTGAGGAAGATTTCAGCATCTCTATTGTTTCTAAAGAAAAGAATATTAGAAAAAGATCCATCAGGAATGTTTCAGATGAGGCTTTGATGTACAGGGTAGGATTATTGATTTATGAAGTTTTTTTCAGGCTCAATTTCACTTTTGAAAGAGCAGGTAGCTTTTCTGAGGGGTGGTTCTGAGAGAGTGACAAACCTCCATGGTCTCTTCAGTAAGCACTCCCAACAGCACAAGCAAGTGAATGTTGTTAGACATCTAAAGGACTAAAGGAAACTAAAGCCAGGGAATGTGGGTTACAACCCCAACAGCACTGTGTTGAACAGAAGATGGACATGCTCTGACTGTGAGCCTGGAGAAAGATCAGCCGCAGACAGGAATTTCTTGGAGAGGGACTTCTTATGAGGGTATCTTGTAAAATAGGACAAGGGACCATGGACTTAAGATAAAGGTTAGAAGGTTAAAAATAGATTTTAGGAAGAGATTATTTACTGTGTGGGTGTGAGGCATCAAAACAGGTTGCCCAGAGAAGCTGTGGATGTCTCACCTCTGGCAGTGTTCAAGGCCAGGCTGGATGGGGCTTGGAGCAACCTGGTCTAGGGGAAGGTGTCCCTGCCCATGGTGGGGGTGCTGGAACTGGAACATCTTTAAGGCTCATTCCAACCCAAACCATTCTATGATTCTTGCAGAGATGTCTGCAAACCCCTCACTGCAGAGCAGCAGGCAGAGCAGGGAGTGGAACTGCAGCCTTGCCCAGGGTATGTGCCCACTGCCTTCCAGCTACCACTGTGCTGTTACTGCCTGACCCCCATGCACACACTCTGACCCAGATCCTCTCCACAGATCTCTTGAGCCCAGCCCAGGACTTAGGCCAAAGAATTACACACACTGCCAGAGGACAAGAGCAATCATGTCACCCTGGTGGTCTCCAGTAGTGAGTCTCTCCCTCACAAATAGGGAGCAAGATGCAATGGAGGTGAGATTTTTCCTAGTTCAGCTCTTCCCCCTAGATGGGAGAGGTGCCTCCCTTCCTCAGTGAAAACAATTCCCACCGTCTCTGACAGACAGGGGTGCAAACTGTGAGTGGTTCTACTTACAAAGAATTTTGACATGTATCCTCAATTTTCATTTCAGTTGCTTTGAATTTAGAAGAACGTCACTTTCAACCAAACTTTGATTTGAGTGAACCTGCTGACCAGACTTAGCAGAAGGAGGGCTTCTCTCACCCCCTTGGGAACAGCTTAACAAAGATGATGTCTTAGGAAAAGAGGGAAAGAGAAAGCAGCTGAAGAACCATCAGACTGTCAACCTGGAACACGGAGCTGCTCATCACATGCATCTCTGCTGACTTGGATGTGCCTCATGCTGCATCTACCAAAAAAGGTGATAATCCAGAAATGACTATCCACAACCTAAAATATGCCTGCTGGGATGGAAAGTGTTATCCACCCATTTCATATTTGTTATAGACCAGATGTTGAATTTCTACTGGGTTAGAACTGCAGCCCTTTAATGAATCACTTAAGGAGCCCAAGGATGAGTGGTTTCCCTTTGGCTTAGCAAACCATCTTCTCCTGAAGGGCTGCGAAAGGCAAGATAATTGGGAGAGAAAATGGGGTAATACTTTGTACCTGAGCACATTGTCTCCTGTGGAATACAGGTCACATTTGCAATATCTTTCCTGAAACAAAATATGCAAATTTAGCGCATTGGATTCGCATTTTTGTTCTCTGCACAAACAAAGGTGATACTATTGGAATTCTGATTAAGTATAATGAGGGAAAGTGTAATGTATTCATTCCTTCCAGTCTGGCTTCTTGAACAGATTAGCTACAAAATTTGCCCTCTTTCATGCTAACAAAATATAAACATATTTAAAAGGAGATCATAATACTGCTTGATGTAATCCAGTGCTTAATATTTTAAACTTTAAAAAATAAAAGTTAATGCATCAATAGCAAATTAAGAAGATGACATCTTGGTCTATTTATATTAATGATTAATAACCAGCATATTAACACTGGTGCATATCAAGAGCAGGTTTATGCATGGACAGTAGGAGGTGATAACATCCTATTCAACTAAGATGCCTTTGTTTTCTACCACAGGATTATGTCACCAAGTCAAACGATTGTTAAAGGAAGGAGCAGACAGAAATCCTAGTTTAGATAAAGTTTAGTGCATAAATGAAATAAAAAAAATAGAGTAAAAGAATCATGGGGACATTTTAAGACACTATTTTCATTTGTAATTATTTTTGTGCGCATATGTGGTATGTTTTTCAAAGTTCATGAATACATACATATCTTGCATATATTACACCTATAGTTGCATAAACATTCAGATAGGTTAGAGATAGCCATTATCACTTGTTAGGATAACTTAATTAAACTTGCTTATTAAAACCCTTTAATTCGTTAGTGATAAAATCTTGATTAGTACATTTTCCTGCTAGGTGACCTTCTAATTTAATAGAAAACGAATTTTTAAATGGAGAAAAATGCCTGTGGCAGAGATTTTGTGCAAGTGAATAGAGTTTGTAATACACATAGGGATATAATCGAGCCTAATTAGTGAGGGTGCAAATGAATTTTTATTTCATACACCAGAAGTGTCATTGATGAACCATGGTTCAGAGTTTGAAATGCATTCAGGCTGGCAGTATGGGACTGAAGTCTGTGGGAAAATCACAAGCTAATTCATTGATTGCCCCTTGGAAATTACTGCTGTTAATTGTTAGGTAATTAACATGGAGCTACAATTATACTGGCCTTAGGGGGTGATTAATGTTTCAACATGTCACATTAGCAGCGGCTGGATTTTAAAAGCTTTTCTTTTCACATGGTTTAGAGACAGATGGTATATTGTCTATGGAAAATTGTTTTCTTTTACTAAAGTTTATACCACGACTAAGTGAATGTTCTACTTGTGCTGCAGTGTATTTTTATGCAGTTGAATTGTAGCATCTTGTCTGATGCACCTTAAGAAATAATATTTGTTTAAAAAAAACCCCATTATACCTACTATGAATGCATAAAATATGCATATTGAAAGGAAATTATGTCTGCTCTTATTTTTTAGGTAGAAAATAAAAAATAGATAATGTAAGATTAAACTATTTCATGGCAGCTCTTCCATTATTTAGTGCGGATATAGGGAAAAGAATTGCACAATATGATACTTATTATAATCAATATAATTTAAGCAGAAAACAAACAAAACATGTTGAACAAATGCATTTAGTAACAGTTATAAACAGTATATTAATATCTCCACACTTCAATATTGTGTTTTGTTCTATGTTAAGATTTTTTTATCTTCTTCCAGTTCCAGCAGTCAGAATAAGACTTTTTAGAATCCTGCTGTGTTCTGCTTTATCTGTTACTATGCAGAATTAAATCCTTAAAATCTTCCATCATAGGCATTAGTGCCTTTTAAACATAAACAGTGTTAGGAAGACTGTTTATGTATCCTGGAATTACTACTTATGTTGTCTCTCTTTTTTTTTCTTCTCTATGCTTCTACCCTAGATAGACGTATTGCAAACTGGTGTGTTATTGGTATTCACTGTGTAAATATTTTCTTGGTAATATTCCTAAAACATGGGAAATGTATGTTCCTGTTTGCAGTACTTTTGAAAGCACTTCAATTTCTTCTCGTAATTGACAGTGGCACTAAGTCTTGTGAAGGGATATGTTTAAATGTCACACTTCGATTAGTTTCTATAAATTCTTTAGGTTTGTAAGATTACTTCTTTGTCTTCTATACACAATGAAGTCACATAGTCCAAAAGATGTAATGGACTTCTGGTAGGTGAAAGGATCGGTTTCTATGAAAGCATCTATCTTTCTCTTTTTCTTGTTTCATTTTTTGTCTTCCTGTGATATTTCAAGCTGCAGTCTTTCTTAGTAGTCCTATACAGTGGTCTTTCTAGACTCCAGCCACTTGCATTTTTATTGATTGGTCCACTGCGACATACCACAGAAATCTTTACTTTTTTCAGTCTGCTAAAAGTTTTAAATTTCTGCTAAAGCATCTAAATCTGGAGGACAAATTTCTACTTTAGAAACAGCTTTTTTTGCAATAATAAAAAAACCCCAAAGAAATATAGCAGAAGAGATGCACAAATTTTGTATTTATCCTTTTGTCTTTATGATTTTAATTTCTACAGAACAGTATGAACTATGAATTAGTATCCAACTAGGTTTCATTCAGCTGAGTTTTCTTGCCTTCTCAGAGGGCCCCAGGAGTTACCTATACATGCAAAATGTCAGTGGCTGAACTGGAAGAAGTGGGTTTTATGAAGAACTTAATAGAATGGAATGACTAAGATGATTATACTGCAGGAGATCACCTGCCTTTGGTTAGTCACACAGGCTCTCCTGTGCTTTCATTTGAATGATCAGGAGTCAGAAAATCTCAGTACATGGCTAGCTTTAACCAGAGATTCTGACCACTGTTTTTTAAGAGTAATAGTAGTAAGATGATACAATGCTTGATCAGCAGAACCCTTAAGCATATGGTCAGCTTTAAGCCCATGAGTAACTCTGTTGACATTACAATTAAGTCTCTACTTACATGTTTTGTTATATTAGGGTCGTTGCCCTGGGAGGACTCCATAGGGAAAGAGCACTTGAATTGGCAGCCTCATGAAGTTACTCCTGGCCCTGTGTCTATGGAATAGTAGATTCATCTGTCCAAAACCCTCAAATACAAGTATCTGTGCTCATATATCCCAGAACAGATCCTAGTTTACACTAGGGCCAGTTTTGGACTTACATATGTAAGAGATGTGCAGCTATTATTTATTCTTGCTTTAATTGTCTGCATTGCCATTGCATTAATAAGTGAGCACCAGATTCTACCTGATTCTTTAATCACCAGTAAATGTTTGAGGACATAACATTCTTCAAACATATGTTATACATATTTATATTAGCTCATTGGATTATTTTCTTCTGAATTTCCATTTGATTTCTTGTTTGGGGAGTTTTTCTTTTTGGGTTTGGGTAGGGGGGTGTTGTGCTAGTTTCTGTATTTTATGAAAGCAGTGTCTGTGCTACTAGTCTATTTTAAATTTAGGCTTTTATGCTAGTTGGCTATAATGTAAGTGCTAAGAGTGTGGTGAAAATAAATAGCAGGAAACTGCATAGATTGATTTATTTTCTTCCTTTTCTAAAGTGACTGTAACCGCCCTACTAATAATATTTATTGGGAGATTATCTCAAGTCTCAGGATTTCCAGGTTTGACTCATAAATTCTGAAGGCTCTCTAGACCAGTATACTTCAGAGGACATAATACAGAAATTGTTGGTCCCTTGCTAAGAAAAGATCTTTGAAACCGGCACCGTTCTGTCATGGTTTGAAAAAGGAACTGGCTTAAAGTCTTGGATGCTCTATGGAAGCATGTATCATGTTTTGGGAATGGTATTCCCCAATTTAGTGCTCCCACAGAAATGCTCCAAATCACTTGCTTCTCTCTCAATCACCCCTCTCCCTCACCCCTTCTGCCTTTGGAGAGATAGAAAGGGGAATTGGAGACATGAAAGGTAAAATTCAGAGGTTGAGGTAAGAGCAATTTACTGGAAAGAGCACCAAGATAAGAAAATTAGCAGTAACAGCAACAATACTAATGACAGAAGGTGCATGAAGTGAACAATTTGCAGAGGAGTGCTCACCCCTGACAATACCTGACTGCTCCCTCCAACACTCTACCCAATCCTGAAGGGATCCTTTCACTCCCTTGCCCTCCTGGCAGTGACATGAGGTGTTAAAGAATAGTTTCCAGGTCCTAGCCATGCCCCTTCTGGCCACTGCAAAAATTAACCCTCTCCTCCTGTCCAGAACCAGGATGCTTGAGGAGAAGGCCACCAGAAAAATATCTAAGGACTGGACTTGTTTGAAAGACAGATGAGGAGGTGAAACAGAGGAATTTCCCCTTTCTCTGTTAAAATTTAAGGCATGCTATACGCTTTTTAGCAAGTAGCCTCTTTCCTCCTCTGTGTTTTTTGTCCTAGGAGTTTTCTTACACTGAATTGGAAGACAGAACTGAAGGGGGATTTGTATGGGCAAAAAGTGCCATGAAAACCATTGCGCCCCTTGTTACATATACGTAAATATGCACCTGGCACAGGATAAAATGGTCCAGAAGAAGAGAGCTCCTGACAGGAGCCTTCTGCAAAATCTCTGTCCCTTTGAGTAAAGTCTGTGGGCAAGAGCAATTCTGCAAGGGCATATTCACCTCTCTCCCAGTGACATGAAAGGCAATTTGTGAATAATATGTCTGCATTTATATTTAAAATATTAATAATGACTGGAAATTGCTCTAGATTTCTAATAAAAAAAAATATATTATACTTTTCCTCAAGATTCTTTATTTGTGTAGGAGACACCTGTCTTAAAGAAAGCTACACCTGACAGGTATAACTAGAAGATAGTCCTGAACACACATTTAAAAATGTGTTATTTATTTAAAGAAAAACAAAAAGTTGAGGAAAAAAAGAAAGGTGTATGTACAGAAAGTTAAAGATGTGAAAGCTGTTTTCTTTTTGAAATTTCACACCAATCAACTGTTTATTTTGTAGAGAAAATATGGGAATGTATGTTTTTTTCAAACCCATCTGAGAGCACAGTCAGCTGGTGGAGCCACTACCAAGAACCTCCATATCTGTATGTGCCTGTGCTTGGATGCCTAAGAATCAAATTTCAGTCCAATTACTTCTGTGGGGAAAAATGTGAAGGATTATAAGACTAAAAAAGACTTGAAAATGAAAGTACTGTCAAGGATTGTCAATTTTTAGGAAAAAGCAACTTTTAAGAAGGTCCTTTAAAATCCCCTATTTGACCTCTTTGCATGTTTTCCCACTGATTTTCTTGCAGTCTTCTTTCCTAAAGAAGCCTCTGCTTTTCTGGAAAGTCATTCAGAAATTAAATATTCTTTCTTGCTTTAAATTTTAACTATTGCTGCTGATCTTTCATTTCCTGGTCATTCAGCTGGCAATATATCTGTACTTCTTACTTTTGTGTTTTGTTTTCTATTCTGGAACCCTTCTTTTTGAAATAAATCCTCTCACCTTCTCTTTCTGATATCTAATGACCACAATGGTCTCCTCACCACCTTTGCTCGTAATCTTATCTTTTCTGTCATTGACTGTTTAAATCCGTTTCTGTCACAGACGAGCTGACTTCAGTCCTGCTCTTTGAAAGCACGTTTAAAGCTTGCTGGCTTTGCCTCATCCTGTGGAGTTCCAGTGTAAAATTGCTCACTTTCTGCATTCTCTTGCCCACAGTTCAAGCTCCATCTTATCTTGGCCTTATGAGAAAGCAAAATAATTTTCCTCTCTGCTTTTGCAACTATACCAATTTTAGACTAATTTGGTTTTTTGGTTAGATTGCTGGGCTTTTTCATCTTTTGCAGATGATTGTTAATATTACTTCATGGAGGTGGCTATGTATATACCTTGACCGGGTTATTTGAAAGCTTAGAGATAGCTGACCTGATGATTCCTGGCTGAATCCAGAATCCAAAGAGGCTAATTTTCTAGGGGGCTACTGCTGAACTGTAGGTATCATATTTCCCCCTGCCATGTACCTCTGCTTTCTGCATATGCATCTGTCCTCCTGCACACCCTTTGAATCCTCTTAAATATTGCCATTATTACTTGAGTTTAATGAGCGTAACTTAAGTGTTTAAAGCCATTTTTACAGATGGTCCCTAAAGAAATTCCATGGAGAGGCTGAGTGCCTTGGGTCAGCTGGTCTGCTGTTTTCTGTCTAGTCAGAGTATTTCTTCATATGCTCCACATGATGACTGTTCCAGTAAAGTTGTGCTAGCCAAATTAGACAAGACTCACTGAACTCTATTTTGCGACAAGTTTTATACCCAGCATGTGCATAATGACCTGATTTAAAGTACTGGATAGTCAATGTCTTTTTAGCGTGATGTACAATATTCTGTGCTAGTATCTGCTGCACACTGACTGCACTTCATTAAGCTTTGACAAGATTTGACTCTCTTCTCACCAGTAGTAAGCTTGTGTCTTCAAATTTGTTTGAGACCCAGAACCTTTCACTTTGTTAGATTTTCTGATATTTATTACTGCCTATTGATCAGGGTCACTGGAAAACCTCTCCAGGCCCTCCTCATAATGTCAAACAATAGAAAAATCCCTGAATAATTTCCAGAAAGTCCTAGAACTTTATGATAGCAGAATGGTGAGAAAATATTGCCAGATTTCGGTACATGCTGAGACAAGAGGATAATATACATATAGTATATGTAGTGCAGTACAGTAAGAAAGTAATCTTTACTCTCTCTCTATATTAATCTTCTACAGCCTTCAAAGATTTTAATTTCAGTCCTTCCAACTAATGGCATTAAGCCACACTTCATTTATAAATGTGCCTTCCTGCACTAAGTGTAACATCTGGCATTCCCAAAATCTTTTTCACAATTTCATGTACATTTAAAATGTTATTCTCTAATCATTTTGTTTTTAAAAAGGATTTTAATATGGTCTAGTTCTAAAAAAAATTAAGAATAAATCAAAATATGTAGTAGGGATTAATACAAATGTGTATTAGAAGAGCAAAGAAATCACTGAGACAAGACTAATCATCATTTAGATTATCAGTAGAAGATGATTAAAAAACAAAGGATTGTATGACAAGTTATGTTGATGCCATGTTTGTGTAGCCAAATGTTTCAGCTTTATAAATGAAAAAGCCTAAGCAGCTTACAGTGAGACAAAGTAATCATTCAAATTACAAACTTAAGAATTTCAAATTACATACTTCATCAAGTTGAGTCTATTGTAACTTAAAATACATAGGGAATGATTCACTCTAGTTGAAAAACAGCATGTAATATTTCAGCCATTATGAAATTGCTGCTTGGCTTTATAGAAGTGTTAATGCCATTAAACCATCTCTTTTTAGGATGAATGCTCCGAACCCATACTGTTTATAATCCAACAGCTAGGAAGAACATTTTCTTATATTTAAATGGAGATTTATTTGGGGTATTTTTTTGGTTTATTTAAATGTAAACAGCGTTGATCTCTCTGACTGTGTGCTCTTGCTCTAATAATTAGATATTTTTGATCAAGAGCTCCATCTTCCAAATACATAAGAGAAAGTAAAATGTTTGGTGTTCTTATTGCTCTTCTTGTCAGTGGGGTTTTTTATACGATAAAGACTAAGCTGAATAGTAATTTTGGGCAAGCTGTATGCCTAACATTTGAACTTGTTTTTCTAGAATATTTTTGCAAAAAATAGAGTAGTATAGATTCCAGCTCCCCAGTTCCTCGGGATGAATCCCAAAACCCCCCAAATCCCTGGGATAAACCCTTCCCAAGGTACTCAGAGAGGTTGAGCAGAGCCATTTCCTCATGGGGAGCCCAGGCCGGATCCAACGGCTCCCTGGAATGCATCCCAGCTCCCCAAATCCCTGGGAACATCCCTGAACCCGCCAAAATCCCTGGGATAAACCCTTCCCAAGCCACTCTGTCATAATTATCTCATCAAAGAACAGAGCTTGGGCTGATAATCACAATTCTTTTTCCATTCATTGAAACAATTTCAGTTGCATGTGACAGTGAATTTATTCTTACCGAAGGGTTCCTCCAAATATCTGGCTAGTATTAAAGTTCTTTATTAGTGGTATTAATGAGAGCACTGATTTGTTCTTAATTTTGGTGGATATTTCTCTTTCTGTCCCTTGAATGCTTTTTCTAATTGCTTTACTCACTGCTCTACGTCTCATCCAAAAATATCATAAACGTAGTAAATCTAAGATTTTTTCCAGAATGTTAGTAAAACTCAACCACGATATTTTAATCGGGCCTTTTCTTACTGCTCTGATTTAGTTTTTCCCAAAGGACATTGTGGGTGGAACATGGATATCTGAAGTGCTTATATCTGTAACCTGTTTCTCTGCTTTGTCTAGTGATAAATCACAGTAGTGATGTTGCTGCAATACCCTTAATGCCTTAACAGTTTTGTTCTATCCTATCTTAATTATAAGAGCACAAACTTTGTTCATTGCAGTACTAATTTACATTAATGATATTGAATATTATATTCCTCTTGTGGTCTGCTGTGAATGAATAAACAACAAGGAGAATGTAGGGGAATTTTGTTTTGTTTCCTCCTTCTTTTTTTTGGTATGAGACAGGAATATTTAAGCAGAAATTGATTCTATTAATGAGTTTTTCTCAAAACTCTACTAAGATAAAATCTGTGGGTAATTTCTGACAAATTAAAACATATCGATATAAAAAACCCCATATAAATATTAAAAAAATACTTGAAACTGAAACAAATATATACCATTGTAGACCCTCCTCTGCCCTAGGAATAACCAAACTAGAAACGCAATCCAAAGTCTGACTCTCTTAGAAAATCTTAGTGACATGTTTCTATTCTGGATGTGTCAGATGATCAGTGGAGGAAAAGCTTGCAGATGTGGATTTTCAGCTTAGAACTAATCTGGGGTAAAAAAATATTAGAATTATGTTCTGGTGAAGGTCCAAATTTGAACTTAACTAGGAGGAACAAAATATTATTCCATATTTTAGAAGTAAAATTGCCATGAAATATGGGGTTTGCTTTGCATCTTGTGCAAATTTCTGTTATACAACTTCTGTCAGAGATAGGCTGTCATCTGGAGTTTTTTTGGTCCTTGAGAGCTCCTTTAATTGCATCTGTGCAACTTGGATGTAAGGAGTCCTCAGGAGCAACCTTACCGCTGGCTTGATACCTTGCACTCCCACTGGCATGCCAGTGGGGCAATCAGGGGCTTAAAATTCTGGCAAAAGCAACCCTAAGCAATGTTAGCAGCCAGGCTCTGAGTCTTATCCTATCTTATAGGCAGATGTGTTAGCAGAGCATGACTTGGTTTCGTGGTAAAAATTTCCATTCTAAATCTAAAGATCATTTTTGAACCAGATCCTGGAAGTGCTTTGTGTGGAACGATTGATATCAAATAACCAAACACCAATGTTGCTACAGGACTTAGCTGCTTGCAAGAACTGGAAGAACATAACAGCTGATAGTCTCTTCCAGGGAGGAGTTTGGTGTTACATATTTCAGCCAAGTGCAGTGTTACACATCCCTGTTGTGTTCCATACACAGAACCACTCTTATTAAGTGACTTGTCAAGTGCACTGTTATCAGTCTGTTCTCTTGGTTTTCCAGAAGATCAGCACCTCTTTCAGTTGTACCTCTCACCTCTTTCCTTTCTTAGGTATACACATTCAAAACCCTGCAGTATAACTTATGATACAAATGTGGTTTTCTGCCAGAGGTTTTATGGTCTTCTCTTTTTTTATCTATCACTGAAGGGGTGACTGCATCTAAATTGGAAAATATACAACAGTTAGACATTAAAGAAAAAAATACTTGGTCTGATAATGCCTTGGTCATAATGCTGAAGAAAAGCAATGTCACATTAACAATAGAAGCCCCATTTATTATTAATGAATTATTTTACTTTAATTAATTTTAATTTAAGATGTAATTTTGTATAATGAAGGGTATGCTGTAACCTGCTATATGATCATTAGTTTGATAAACAAAGCCTTTCTTCTGATTGACTCTTACATTTTTTTCCTTTTCACGTTCTTTTATTTTCTTTTTTTTTACCAAACCCAGCAACTATAAGGTGACACTTTTTTCAGATATTTTATCATTAATTAATTATATTTTTTAAAAATTTTAAGAGTAATGCTTAGCCAGAAGACTGATTTTTGATAAATATTTGTAATGTTATACATTAATTTGTTTTTAGCATAAGTTATTTTATTTGAGATATCTTTGGAGTTACAACAATTAAGGAATAAAATGTTTTTAAAAATAGTTTTACATACTGCCCAAACCTCCACTGTTACTTAATCTATTTTCTTTCTAGTATATGGATTATGTATTAAACTGTTTGTATAAATGCATCAGATTTGCTGTTGACCTAGTATTCTCTTTTCTTTCTTTAATATCTACTCTACTGTTATACCTATAGATTTATATTTGACTGTCACAATAAATTTGTGTGACTGAAAAAGCCAGGATTTTTAGTCTGAGAGTAATTCGAACTATTCTTCTCTGCTGCCATTAATGTTTTGGGAATTTGCTTTCTCTGAATGTATTTGACTGAGGATACTTAGGACAGGAGAGTCTGAGGAGAAAGTTGCACCAATGGTACCAGGCATTGTCCATCTAAAATAAACTAAATGCTACCTATGCATTGCCCTGTGGAGTGTGTGTGTATGTATCCATTGTTTTCTTTCACTTATCTTCAGCGGATTTCTCCTTAAGGCTAGTAAGCATATCAGTGTGGGTTCTCTGGTATCAAACAAATCCAGCTGGAATCCTCATGCCCATCCCATTCTTCCTCATTGGTCTCCTGTTTGCTTTTGATGAGGCCATTCTGCCTTTTGTTGTTAGTACGCCTCCAGTTTTGCATAAAACATTTAGCAAAATATGACCAAATATCTTTCCCAACACAGAATCTTGGAAAAGAACACTTAATAATGTCCAAACTATCCTTTCAAACTATTATACCTGGTTTAAACAATTTCTTACTGACAGAAGAATTCTTCTAAAGCCTGTCTTCCTCGATTGAACTTTCAGTTTCTTGTACTGCACCATATAAACTATTTTGCTGAAGTCTAGAAGGACAATGACCTGCTGGAGCAAGTCCAGAGGAAGCCATAAAGCTGATCAGAGGTTGGCACACCTTCCTCTACTATGACAACAGTGAGATGGGATTGCTCAGCCTGGAGAAGAGAAGGTTTCAGGGTGACCTAATTGTAGCCTTTCAGTATTTAAGGGAGGCCTATGGAAAGCTGAAGATGGACTTTTAACAAGGGCATATAGTGATAGAACTATAAGGGGGCAAGATTTTTAAACTGTAAGAGGATAAGTTTAGATGAACGTTAATAGAATAAAATTCTTTTCTGTGAGTGTGATGAGTCACTAGAACTGCTTGCCCAGAGAAATTGTGGCTGCTTCATCCCTGGAAACATTCAAGGCCAGTCTGGATGGTACTCTGAGCAATCAGGTCTACTGGAGGGTGCCCCTCCCTACGGCAGAGGGGATGGAACAAAATGATCTTTGAGGTCCCCTCCAACCCAAACTATTCTGTGATTATATGGCAGACTGCATCTACCACACTTTCCAGAATTAGTTTATCAAAGAGAACAATCCAGTTAATGAGATATGATTTTTCTTAGGTGCACTATTGTTAAATTCATTCACATTTACTTTTAACCTGCATGATTCTAATTCTATCCTTCCACGTGTTCCCTGCCTGTACATACAGTTTAAGTTCTATTCTAGGGGTTTTATAGCTTCAAGATGCCTTTGTTTCCTCTTCTCAATAAGCATCCCATTTCCTATTTCTGGTCACAGGTACTGAATGTGATAGATTTATTAAACTTCCTTGCTTCTTAAGTTGCAATTTCATGTGCAAAGTCTTTCAGTATATTTCAATGGAGATTATCCACTTCCATAAGCATATGTGTGTCAAGATTTTCCTACTCAGATAGAAGGGCATATTCATTATGTGCATCTTTTCTTACTCCTTACGTCCAACTGTTCTACATTATCACCCAGATTGGAAAGAGAGTAAAATATTCACTAAGGACTCTACCCAGATTATCACTAATGTCTATTCCCTTCTCCTGACAAAGAGACATTTGTTTTCTCTCATTCTCTTTGTTGTTAATATGGCTGCAAAATTTTTTACTTTCTGTTTTAGTTTCCTTTGGAAATTTCAACTCATCATTTGGTGGATCTCACCTTTTGTCTGTAATTTCTGACTTCCAAAAACATTCATTGTTTCTGACCAGTCACTTTTTCCTTTTCTCATAGTTTTTTACTCTTACCAAACACAAACAGAAGAAAAAGGAAAATTATATGTCTAGGAATTTTTTTTCATAACTTTCCCAATATATCTTACCCAAAATATTTGGGTGTCTTTCAGTATGTGTAAACATTCACACATATACTTTTTACCTTAATTTAATAAATATTTCTGTGAATGTAAATGAAACTATCTGTCCTGATACATGAAATGCAGGGACCATTTATAGGTACAACAAATACTAACATGTTAGAAATAATAATCTAATAGATGAAAAGTCAGCGAACCACAGCAATTGAGCAAAAAGGACAAGTATATGAGAAGAATACTAAGCATGGATAGTGAGGACCTGCCTCACTGCTTTGAAAGTATTTCATGTCCTCTTGAAATATTAAATAAATAAATCTGGGTGTGTCTTAGGTTGCAAAATGTCTTTGAATCATGATACAAACTCAGATAACACAGTGGTGTTAAAACAAGCCCTTGCGCCTTTTTACTATCTCAGATGTATTGGGGCAGATCATCTGTCGGGGTCTTGCTACACAAAGTATTTCTGGGAAGGATGCTTTATTGTTACATCCTGCAAGTCATTCCTACTGTTCAAAAAATTAAAATAAGTGTCTACTTTACACATCATGAATGACCTGTCCGGGTGTTAATAATGATAGAAGTATAATATAACTTTGATTTTTGTAGGTATGGAGCAATACATCCAAGAAAGAATTGTTTTGATTTCTAAGTCTACTGAAAATGGTGCTCTTTAGACTCCAACACACTGACCACAATAATTTCTGGATTAATGCCAGGAATAGTGAGCATTATCTTCTGTGAACAACTTTTCCTTTTAGGAAACTTTCTCAAGGAAGAGATCAAGCATTCGTGTCCCTTTCCAAATGACAAATCCAAAGGGACTGCAGCTGGGATTCAGTCTGAGGGTCAGCTCCTCATGCCTGTTTCCTCAGCATGCATTACAATTGAAGGAGGCAGTGGACTCAGGATAAGTGGTAAAACCTGAGTGGGAGTGTGCTGAACTCCAGCTAAATCCTGTGCTGGAGTGCCTTGTGCCATTATACTGCTCTGCAGTAGGACACTACACAGAGTTGACAGATACTTAATTTCTTCTGTGAGAGATTTGAGGTGTTCAGTTGCAGCTAAAAGCCAGCAGGAATACCCTAAGTACTAAACAGCTCTGTTAAGGTAAAATTAATCACATCACTAAAGTTAATGTGGAATTGAAGCCTACCTCATGTGAAGGGTAACCCTAAATAATAATTTTGTAACATGTTCTAGTGAGATGTGTTAAAATATATTTTAAACTAATTCTGAACTCCGATGAGGGTAAAGTTTATTGTCTTGACTGATTTTTTTATGAACAGAGGAAGGAGTCTTCACATTATTGAAAGAAGGAGAATAAAAAGCATGTGAGGAAACAAAGTACTGGAGTCCGTAATATGTAAAGCACAACTTGTTATTACTATGTGACCAAATTGCTAGCAGGTGAAAGAACTGGGAAATTGAAGAAAGCAGGGCAAAGATCAGAAACAGTAGATGCTGATAGTTTTTCCCCTTCTGCATTCATCCAGCTGTCAAACCTGCATATACAACCCTACCACAACACTGAACACATATCACCTAAATATTTTTCTGTGGAGAGACTTCTCCTATATATGTATATGTACATATAGATATATACTCCCTATATATATTCATTCAATACATAAATAGGTCAGCTGTAATAAACTACAGATATTCAGGCAGCTTGTTTTTTTCATGCTACTTTCATCTTATAATGCAGCATTACATTTGGTATTTAAGGGTGTTCAAAACAGGTAACACAACAATTTAAAATTTTTCTGAAAAAGTAAAGTTATCCTTCCAGAATGAATTATTCTTGGTTAGATCAGCTGGAAAAAAAGTATGCACAATATTCAAACCACTCTGTTCTGAAGTACCGCTTCTTTTTTTTTTTTGTAAGATGCACCACCATTACAAATACTAAGACAAGCAAATAAGCCTCAGTGGTAAGGAGAGGTCAGAGTGGCCCTTAAGGTGTAAAGGATCGGTGGAGGGGAATAGAGAGTTGAAAGAGGAAAAATTACAAAAGTTCAAAACCACTGGTGTAGAAAAGGCACAAGGATGTCATAATTTCTTGATATACATGGGTAAGCCTGCCAGATTCAGCTCACTGGAACAAAATTAAGATTGCTTAGGGTTTCTAAAAAAAAACGAAAATCCAAGGCCTAGTCAATTTTATAAATTTAGTTTTTCAGACTTTTATCTTCTATTTAATTCTTTTGGTGACCATTTCTCTGCTGGTTCAGAAGAAATGGAATTAAGAATTCAGGAACAGTGAGGAAGTGTGTTGTCAGTAGAATATGAAGTAATTAGAAATTAAGAAGTGATTGATGGTAACCTTCATAAATTGCATGAGGGTTCTTTTGGTTTCAGGTAACGTTAGATACATAGAAGGAAAAAAAATTATCCTGTGAAGAGTTTGTGTCAGTTCATATTTTCAGGATGATTTGTTTAAGTCTTTGTTCCTGGTCATTTGGTATTAGAAACAGGAAAAAAATAATTTACTTTTAGGTGTTTTCAAATTTTATGGATGTTTTGAGAAACAAAGGCACTACACATATCAAACAAAATATCAGAAATATTCACAGGCCTACCTTGGTATTTGTGTTTTAGCATCCCACCAATTACTTGTGACTACTTCCTGGTGTTAAATCTCTTCTAAAGGAATTTATTGCTTTGGCAAAGGTACTCAGAGAAGATTATTGCTATTTCTTGTTCTCTGGTCATCCAAAATTGTTTTTCCATGCTGTTTCAGAAAACATATGGAAAAGGAAAGTTGAATTCCTCAGCTGAATGAAACAGCTGTTTGTTGTTTAGGCTTAATCACTGTTGGTGAGTAGACTTCTTCATTCACTGCCCTTGTCAATGCAGTTTCCTCAAGGCCAATGGGGTTCTTTTTTCATTCAGCCACAAATTTCTAATATGTTACAGAAAATTAATAGCAAATAAAGACATTCGTCAAATTTTTGGTAAGTCTTTAATATTAAGGAAGTTGACAATAATGAAAGTACTTAAAATTAGATTACTTATTTATATTTTGAAATACTTTTTTGTCATTTACCTTGATAGGGTGTTCTGGGTTCTATGCCACAAAGATGTAATTAATATGCTTTTATGTATATATATATGATGGTATTTTTGATCTCATCCTACAAATGCATAACATTTGCATTCATTTCCAACATATACACTAAGTGTTACTTAAATTTACCAAGTTAGTTTATAATTATATACTGGATTATCTACATTTTTGATTTATTTGCTTCTTCCCGTTTTCAGATGTAAAGATGTTACTTTCAAAAATATTCTGTAGTATTAGCAAAAGCTTTTCCCTATCTACTTTGAGACTTCTCAGCATCTCATTTATTTTCAGAGTTTGATCAAACTTGATGACTTATTTATAGTAGGCTGTTATTGTGCTTAGTGCTGTAAAAACCATGGACTCAGTTCCAAAAATCCCTACTCTAAATCAGATCCAGACAGTCCAGTTGAACACACTGTACAATTGCTTCATCAGTTTCCATTGTAAGATAAAATTTCTTTCATTATTTTCTCTTTATAACCCAAGAAATGCAAAATGTATGACTGTTTTCTAGTATTCATTCCATATCCTCCTTTCTGAAACTTGATATGAAGATTTGTTTAAACTGATAGCAGTAACTACCTCTTCTGTGAATAAATTACACTTCCCATTTCTGAGAGGTCCTACTCTTTTCCTCCTTGCTGACCTCTTCTTCTCCACGCACTTTAAAAAATTCTGATTTATCTCAAACCCTCATGCAATCTGCTTTTCATTTTCTACCCTTAATTTTCTTATCATTTTTTGCACTCTCTCTTAACTTCATTCTCTAATCTTCTCAGCACTGCTGTGTAGTTGATGTTTTATGCCTCGTATTTCCTTTTTCCTTACTTTTGATTACATTTTGGACTTTCCAGCTCATCCTCATTGACTTTTTACTCCTTGTATATGTATTGCAAGATTGCACATGCAACCTTTGGGTATGCATTCATTTACCTCTTCACATTTTTCTTTTTTTTTTTTTCCTTCAGCTGTCAATATTTTTTCTTTAAGGTTTTCATTGTGTTAATTTTTCATTTGACATGTTACATTTCTCTAAAATGACTAATATTAAATATTTTGAATTTTTTTAAGTAGTTGCAATTTTGTCTAGATTTGAAAGCAACTCTGGCATTTTTGATTCTTTTATGAATGGGTTTTCATCCCTCTAGTTAAATAATAATCTCAAAATTTCTTGCAATTACCTTTTTTAAAGTGTGCATAAAAAAGATGAAAATCTCTCCAGGAACAGGAACAGTCTTAATTTTTTGTAACAAGAATTGCATTGCTAAAGATAAACAAATTAATCCTTTTGTATAATAAGGATGCAGTTTTACATTTTCTGTGCTAGTTGAGGGTTCCATTAAGCCTGAGGTATCACATTAAGGGAACTCTGCTGCCCATCTCTGTCTGCAGTATATTTTCTAAAGCCAGCAGACAGGTTTGTTCCTGTTGAAGTGTCTTCCTCTTGACTGATAATAAAATGGCAGTGGTGGCCATGGAGATCAGTGACCATAGATCTTACAAAGATGTGTTTATGATGCCTAGGAGTTATAGAGGCTGTGAATCAAGCTCTATAAGTAAGAATCAAAAGTAAAGATGCTAGAGGGCTAGGCAGAATTTTTTAGGTGCTATACACAGTTAAGTGGTATTTCAGTTTCTGTGTGATGTTCACTTTCTGGATAGGGCTTTGTCATACATGTTTGTGTATGTGCATGCATGTATGTATACATATACATACACATATCATCCTGGCAAGTTAATGATAATTTGACAAGGCTGAACATAGCTGGAATTTTTCAGGTTTGTGTTCCCGAGTAGTGAAAAAGGCCCTAGACTTACAGAAAGTAAGTTGCACATGAGTAAGTTAAATTAGTAATTGTTTCAAACTAGTTTAAAATAGCTGCTGTAGCCAGACCTTTGCTCCCCCTCCACTCCTTCTGAGGCTCATGACTTAATTTTCTGCTGGTTAAGGAAAAGTAGAGGTGAGCAGTGAGTATCTCGAATAATTGAAGAAGGAGGTAGTGCAGGGGTCGTGTTAAGGATTTCTTGTTTAGGCTTCTGTCAAATAAAGGACGATCCAAAATCTCTCTCTTGTGTGAGATATAGACTCAGAGTAGATTTTAGCCCTAAGTATTTATTAGATTTTCAGCAAATTGATTTGAGTGCTTCTGAACTGTACAAAATAAATGAGGTTTAAGAGTTCTGGATTAAATTTTTACTTGTATTACAGCTGCAAATGGCTTCAGTATACAAAATTATAATTTTACGGGTGGTTAATCTCTAACATGGGCCAAAATTTTATTGCAAAAAAATTAAAACAGAGAGACATCAAATACTGAAACAGATGTCATATCTGATTTATAGCTAGCTTTAAGAAATAATATGTTGAGCGGATCTATATCTGATTTAACATTGTTTCAGACTTTTATTAACATCAAAAAGGAATACAAGTTGTGTAGTGTCAGTATGACTCTCCACCTCAGAGAAATATTGAGAAATCAAGTGTCGAACATTAACTTTACATGACAACATATACCTAAACTAAGGTGACAGTGCAAGCTTTCTCTGATGCACTGCACCGGATGGGGGAAGGGAGAACTGAAAATGAGGAAAGGAACAAGCTGGACCCTTAGTGCCAAGCAGCACAAATTGGAGTTAAGATGAATAAGAAGAATCCAAGAGCTATTAATCGAAGCTCAGCACCTCCAGGGATAAATGATTCTTATGCCTGAAATAGATTTAACTCTCCCCAAACAGTAATCTCACTCCTGAACAGGAAATGAAAATAAAAGCCAGATACCTACCAGGCAAGACCAGTCTCTACCTTCTGAATATTGCAGTCACTGTAGAGCTGCTAAATGTCTCTCCCTAAGTCCCCTACTATAAAAATTTGTGAATGTGAATGGCTGCAAAATAATCTTTAGCTATACAGGGATTTTAAAAAGAGACCCTCCTTTCTGAACCCTCTGTTCTTCCTTGTATCAGTGCTCAGTCATTAATATGTAATTTACATGTGACATTGTTTGCACTGTACTTTCATAAGTTGTAGTACTTCCTTTTTCTCAAACAAAACTCTCCCAAGCAGAGAATCATTGTTTCAGTTTTGAAATGGAGGGATTCTTAAAAGTTACTCTTCCAACATTCTGATGAATTCTTTTTTTTTTTTAAAGAATGTTAGATATGCTGCTATTAGTTTTCAGATACATTTAATTTAGTTCACATTTCCCTCTTATTTTCTGATTTAAGCTACACCAAATATATGTTTAAAAGATGCAATGCTAGTTTTGGAATTTTTGAAAGAAGTTTTGGCTTTAAAGACAATGAATTTTTTCCAAAGCGGGGAGGGTTAGATGAAGCTGTGGCATTCTACATGTCCAGCCCCGAAAGACTGTCTTTATGTAGCTAGTAAAAATGGCAGAGAGGAAGCAAGGATCTACTACTACAGTTTTCTGTTATGCTACAGTTCTTTTTTTGAAAGGCTTCTTCAACCTTTCCTCAAAAGTCTTTAGTCCATATTTGGCTGTAATTCATATTACAGACATGTTTACCTGATTTGTCTATTTCCACTGGGGTTTCATGGCTTTGGGTATATCTAGCTGCAGTGGAGTCAGTGGCAAAATTTTGACTTCATTGGCATTGATGCCTTAGGATAGGGGCAAGCTTGGGTAAATTACATCATTAGCTAAAGTTTTAATTGGCGAATTTATGCTGATATGCAAATGGACCAAAACTATAAAGGTGTGAAGAACTTGTGACCTCTTGTCCATCTTGGGATCCACTGAGGCAGGAGCCTCCAAAGCCCCAGGGTGTAACCTTTGAAGGCCTTTTAAATAAATATTTATTTGAAAGGGAAATAAAGCCTCCTCTATTCTCTTATTCCGGTCTAGTCTCTATTTCCAAGTAGCCATTTAAAGCTTCAGCATCAGGATTTCATCTTCCAGTTCTTGTTCTCTAACCCAGTTCAGCTGCAGCTACTTTCTTAAAGTTGCTGTAGTCCACAGTAGCCTGAATTTGTCTTTTTACTTTTCTCTGGATGTGTAAAATTATTTTTTTTATTGATTTGCTGGTTGATTCATGAATCAGTATTATACAGAGAGATCCTAATTCAGCCTGAGTTGGAATTCCTGAGAATCTCTAATTTTATATTTAGGAGTACGTAAAAATCTATGAAGGGAAGGAAAATTTCTCTGTTCTCTGTGGGGGAGCCAAGGTTCTAATGAACTTGGGAGTGGATCTTAATTCTTACGTTTCCTAGTGGTGCTAGATTGAAAATCAAGGGCTTTTTAACTTTTGGCGTTGTTTTCCACCACCCATTTATCTCCACCTGGAGAAAAATTACTTCATATAATTTTCTGTTTTCTTTCTCTGAACCGGGCTATGTTTCTTCTTTTTCTGTACTGAGAGCAAGTGTTAGACTTGCTAGAGAATACTGTAAAATTAATGTCCTCTAAATATGTATATACACATTGATCAGAATACATAAGCACTGCAGAAGTGATACTTTTTTGTTTTGATTCTCTTGAATTCATAATACTTTCTTAACATCATAGTGTATTTATTTGTTTCAGTACTGTGTCTGATATGTGAAATATGTTTTATAGAAATATCTGGTTAAAAGCCTTGAGGTTTTTTTGCTGAGCTGCAGTAATCAGATCAGACCTCCTCATTAAGTGGAAAGTTAAAGGGTTTTTCCACATGCTTCACCCATTTAACTGTACTTTGGTACTGGAAGGATTCTATATTCTGAAACTATTGCTTCCTCATTTCCTTATATAATATCTTAAACAAACTTCATCCACCCAACTTATTCAATCCTTTTCCCAGGTAATTTATTAATATATGGGTCTATCTACTCCTCTGCCCAGAAACCTATGGGAATCTTTTAAGCTACATTTACCATGAAAGTGACCATTTTTCAATATTTATAGATGCAAAGACAGACTTTCTCATCCTGTGGCAGACATGAATGTTTTGGACCTTTTGTTGAGGATCACATTAAAATTTTTTTGAATACCAAGTACTTTTTTAATGTGGATCTCTTCTACAGCCTTTCCTCAAAAGTTTACTTAAGGAATCTGAGACACTTGCGTTGGCATGTGAGTTTCTAATATGGAGTATTCATGTACAAGGATTGTTACTACAGATCTAGTCCATGCCCCCCACGGAGTGAATACTCCCTTATTTACTCACTAGTAGAATTTTTTAGAAAATAAATATTTTAATGACTGTGTTATGTACAGTAATTGGGATAGAAAACTGAGGCAGAGTATGTTAATGTTGGAAGGACTCAGCACCTGCATGACCAGTCAAAGACAGCTCTCCCTGAGGGACTTGGGACAGTTCAAAGTGGTTGCTCCTGGGGCAGTGCAGGAGAGGGATTTGTGGAGGCCAAGCGCTGAGTAGAAGGAATGGCAGAGGACATGACCAGGCTAGAGACGTGTAATGAGAACTAGAATGTTTTGTATTGCTAGCTTCAGTAAACACTCCCAGTGAACACACAATAAAAATCCATGAAAATATGCCACAGCAACCAATTTTCAGTCCTGCCGCATTCCCTCATTTGCCACCTTTCAATATAGAATCAGTGCTTTCTCTAAGACATAGGAACCTTACTTGCAAAACAATGATCATGTTTAAAGGCAGCCTTATCTCTAATAGGACATTTCATACTTTCTGTTTAGAAATAAGAGCAGAGCAGCACATCTCTGATGCTGAATGCAGGTGAAGCTGAAATTTGTGCTCGAGCATAGTTTAGAAGTGTGATGTCCTTCCAGGCAAAGCTGAGCAGTTTTCTGTATCTTGTGGAACTTAAATGCCCATGCAAGTTTGTCTTCACATATCTCTTATTTTTACACTGAATGAGAAATTCATGCTGAATGTCAAGAGATCCCCATTCCTTTTTGGACTAGTCATTGACTGCCTCTAACAACACACTTAGCAGAATTAAAATATAGGTTTAACTCATTCCCATATAATGCTTGAAAAAGTGCTGTATTAAATTAAAAAGTACAGAAAAAATAATAAATCTGTCTAAAACACATTGCTTCTTAACCCCAATATGTTGTGAGAACTGCCAAGCATTTATTATTTTTAATAAATTAAAATCTTATTTTTCTCAACATAAAGCCAAAGGTAAGGATGAGTTTTAATGGAAATGGGAGCAAAACCATTTCTGAAAACAGTAAAGACAGAAAACTAAATGCCAAATGCTACTGGAGAGTATGCAGCAATTCTTCAAATATGCATTAGAGGGCCAACACCTTCCTAGACCATTTGTTAGAGTAGTGTGCTGACTACAATTAGTATCCTGAACAATTCAGAGACGATCATAGACACAGCTGTTGTTGTTTAAGGCAGCAGGCACATCAATGGCAAGGCAGTAGATATTGATTTGTGCAGTGACATCTTTCTAGCTATGTCATCTGAGTGAAAGAAGTCCCCAAATTAACCAATAATATAGTGTTAGAAGTTGTAGTAGTTGCCTCCTGGGACTTGTTCTGGTTAAGGATAGATACCTCTCCTCTTCCCACAGCCATCAATCCTCCTTGAAGGATTACATGCAGGTCTCCATTGGTCAAAAACAAAATGTGAAGTCCAAAAGGACAAAGTAGGAGATTGCTGGATTATATATATATATAAAATTTCCTCACAGGACACTGGAACTTGATCTAACTCTTAATATGCAGTTTTAAAAATGTTAAAATCTGAATAAAATTTCCTCTTTAGGTATTTGAATACAGATGTTTTAAATGTATAGTCCCATTTCCATCAAAATCAGATGTCAAAAATTGTTAGTTGTATCAACTTGATTTTCTTACTATTCTGATTGTACAGTCCATTTTTGTCATGGGCCACTGGCTATATAGTACATCAGCTGACTGTATGTAATAAAGGGTAACAGGCCTGGACATTGTTGATGTTAGAGCAGTAAAAAGCAGTGACCATAAATACTTAATCCACATGAACATCAATGAGAAAGTCTGTACATAAGTAATAATCATATGACATGTAAAATGTTAATCAAAAGAATTCAAGCTCTAAATTGGATTTAAAATGTCTCCCATTATGGTGAGATTTCTGTTTATTTGGTAATATAAAACCTTCTTGTAATCAAACTTTTTACAGTTCTTGAATTACCTTTTTATAAAGGTTATGTATTTTATAAAACATCTTATGACTGAATTTGTTCGCTTGTTGTTTTCAAGTAGATGGGCAAAAAAATTCTTTTAACGCATAAGCTGAGTTTTATTGAAGCAAGTATTCAATTAAATTTGAAGAAGTGGATTTATATTACTGATTTTGAAATCCAGGTGCAATGAGAGACGAAGCTTGAGTTTAAAAAATGAAAGTATCTTTTCATATGTGAGTTACATTACAACTTCATATAGATTCATAATTCCAAAAACAGAGTTGCAATTTGTGACTGAAAGTAAAAGAAATATTTGAAGAATGTCTATTGTCTTAAGGACAATAAAATAGTTGTTTGCATTATTTTCTATAAATATTCACTCCACAGAATGAAAGGTTTTTCTTTTTTTTTTCCTTTTTTTATTTTGTCGGAGCTAGAGGAAAAATTTGTATCTAGGCCATGGCTCTCAGCATCATGCACAAATAATCCTGAACAGAAGAAGGAGCTAAAGAAATCTTTTACATTTATTATAAAAAAATCCAAAGCTCTTACAACATGTAGAGAAGTATGTAATCTTATCCTTCTAATTCTGCTGCAATCAAGGTAGACTATGAGTAAAAGTATGTTTTAAATCTAAAGGATTTTAGAAATGCAACTGGTCCCTATTAACACAATATTACAATTTTAAAGAAGTGCAACTGCCAAACATGATCATTTTTTTGCTGACATAGTGCTCATTTCTAGACTATGGGAGAATGCCGAGGGAGTCTTTCTTTACATCTCATTTTCTGTATTTTTTTTTCTTAATAAACATTTATGACAATTCTTCAGAAGTTTCTGTTGTAAAACTGCTTGGAACTCATAAAGAGATTTGGGGATTCTAGATTTAAAATCTTATTGATATCTTCATTGTGTTAAAAGACTTTGAATATGAAGGTTATTTACACACATTTGATGTTCCCCTTACAAGTAAATATTGAAATTAGAATATTTTTCCAGTTTTTCTCTTATACAGCAAGGATTTCATGCAATTATATCAAAGGAGAAATTCCTTGTATCGGATGAAAACTGAAATGCTTGTTAATCTTCCCGGGGTCTATTTTTGAAAAAGGAAATAGGATTTCAGTCTGCCAAAGATAGTTTTGATTTTTTACTGCAGGGAGGGGGCCTTTTGCTGACATTTTATTCTTTTCTTATATTCCATGGTAGGAATCTCAGACCAACCTTATTAAGAATTTATATCAATTATACGATCCCAGTGTTTGACTCTGTGCCTTTTAGCAGCATATAAAGAAAATCACAAATTTTGGGCTGAAATCAAGTTCTCTACATTTTTGGAAACCTGTACACTTTTTAGAGGGTCCTTCCAGTCTCTGTACATTGTACAATGCTCACTAGGAGGTAACAGAGTACATCAACCATCTTACTGATCCAGTTTAGAATGGCAGGAACCATATTCCATGGGTGTCACCACCCATGCTGAGCAAACTGAAATGTTCATTCATTCCTGTGCAAGGCATCACTTTGGTCATGTTTTAGGTGCAGTTCTGGTTTTGAAATTGGAACGTGGAGTAAGCTGGGAATGGGCAGCTAGGTTAACATAGAAGATGACTAAGCTTGCTGTAGTTTTCTGATTGTGGCAACACAAGGTCTGTGTCTTCTAGAAGCTTGAAAACATGGATGGGGTTAGTTGCTCCTGTTAGCAGAAAGCCACTGCAATTAAGGAAGAATGGCTACTGTAGTCTTGTCTATCTTGCATAAAAAACATCCCAAAAGAGATTAAGTAGAATAATAATTGTTAAAAGGCTGAGAAAATTGAGTTTTAATTTTTTGAGTTTTTTAGGTTTTTGTTCAAATAAGATTTTTTCCAAATTTTTTTGTAATGCCCTGCTTATTTTTGTAATTCAGGAATGCAGTCTCTTTATACAAACTGCAAATATCAGTATATAGTGATAATACTAGCCAAAAACATTTAAAAAGTGCAGTTATGACCCCACTTGAGTCTTGCCTAATCATTTGTCAATCCTAGTAGGGTACCTATTTTGAAAATTATTTTGTTATAGTAAGCTACACTTTTGATTTTATGCTGAAAAAAAAATTAACCTGCGCTCTCATTTTAAATTGGTCGCTGTGTGTTTTCACTCCATGCCCTGTTGCATGCAGAAAGTGAAATCCACAGGCCTGTAGTGGATGAAGCTAATATTGTCTGTGTCTTTCACTGCTGGCTGTTACAAAAATCAATACAAAAATCTTATGAGCATTCTCAGTACCCAATTCAATAGAAAATATGTCCCATTTCTGCAGCCTTTGCAGCATTGTTTGAGCTTCCAGGGCATGGAGGTCTGGACATACTTTTTATTGAATCAGATCCTCAGTAATGTCTTCATATATTTTTAAAGAAAACTCAAAAGGTATACACTGAAATAAACAGCGAGGATCGTACAACTTGATGGTTGCACCAGAAAGCTTGAATCAGGATGTGAAGACTGAAATCTCTTTGGCTAGCAGCAGTTTCTCCTGCAAAAATATTTTATTTCTAACATAAGGTCTACTATATCTGGTTGTATCAACTTCAAAGAACACAAACATAGTGCCTTTGGCACTGCCTAATTTTAAAAATATATACCCACCAATAAACCAGTAAGAGATACTTACTGTAATAAAAAAATTATGATGGTTAAAAGTTTTATCCTGCCAACTTTACCAGAACATGTTTCTCCCTTTCCCTACACCCCTTTCTGTTTGATGCATTCCTTAAATATTCAAAAATATGTTTTAAACTGTTCTTATTTCTAAAAGTCTGATTTGTGTCAGTTCTATAACTGTATTAAAGTGCCTGGAAGATACGTACAGTCTGAGAGAAAGCAGTTGGCTCATGATAAATATAAGATGAAAGTGATGCTTCTAGGCAGAGATTCAAGGAAATTTCTGGAAGGCCATCCTCCCTGTCAGCTGAAGACATCAAAACATTCAGATGGGAAGGAAGTTCTTATTTCTTTTCATTGTCTTTATATATACTTACCATACTCAGTAAGTGGTATTTAGTGAAAAATTGTCTTCTGCATCCTCATCTGCATAGACTGAGGCAAAAATTTGTAACACCTCTAATGCCTGGGTAGGAATAATGCAGACTTCAAAGATTTCCTTAGTGGCAAATAGGTGGAAATTGAAACCGAGCCCAGTCACAGCCATGACTGATGTGAGAGATGCATCGTTGTGATTTGTTGACACAAAATCTGGTGAATTTGTTAAGAAAACTGAATTCGTTTTGTGTTTGCGGCAACCAAGGAGAGGTACTGAAGAAGCAGACATTGTGACTTCAGACAAGCTGAGAATCCCAATCCTACCACCACTCCTCATGGATCCCTGTTTTCTGGCTGCTTCGCTAGATCATATTGCCGATGTACAAAAGGACAGTAGATCACATTGTTGATATATAAAAGTACAGTTTAGTTTCAAGAACTGAAGCAAATGTTTGACATCTTCTAGATTTATTTTAATGGTATTACCAATACTATTAATAATGATGTGTATTTAAGATATCTTCTTAGGAAAGATCTATTTGACAGTATGAAAAAAACCCATGGAATCTAAATATTTTAGAGCTATTAAGGTCCCCTTGCTAACTGCTAAGAAAACATTTAGACATTCATTAGTGAAGTAAAAATGCTTTAATTTGGTTATGTTCTTAAACATATTTAAGGAATTTGAAAAACATGCACTGTTTACAGGTGAGGGGGGTGTGTGCATTATTTTTAGGTCTCACTGTGCTATATTTTCCTTTTGTCACATTGATACACTTGATCTCTAATGCAAAGGCAAAGCCTGGTTGGGCAGTCACCAACAGGATGGTCAAAGAGGGAAACAGGCTGCCCAGAGGTGTTGTTGAGTCTCCTCCTGACTGGAGAGGGTCCTGGGCAATCTGCTGTAGCTGAGACTGTGTGAGGAGGGGGATTGGTCTATGGGGCCCTTCCAACCTCAACCATTTCACAATTCTTTTCTACTCAGTTGCTACAGAGGTCCAAATGTAATTCATGCTAAAATTTATCAGATATTTAGTAACTCTGATTTAAAGAGAGTGCATGTCAAGATCGCATATCATCTGCTCTATGCTTTTTGGAAGTAAGCTAAATAGGAATTATTTGATATTCTACATAAAATGAACTATAATTGCTTCACTTGCGGCTAATGAAAAAAGACAGCTTGCTCTTTTTAAGAGATTTTTTAAAAACAATCTGTTTTCTGATGTCCATCCGGAATTTCTCAAGAAGTATACAAGTAGTTAACTTTATACACATGAATAATTTTGCAGAGGAAGTTTTCATCTACAAAATTACATGACTTAACCTGGGGGGCCCACAGAATTATCAGTATTAGTGGTTATTCCAGTGAGGATAGTATAGTGAAGACAGATCTTTCTTTGGAGAACTCATTCACTCTTTGTGGATTTGGGACTTTAGATATAAGAACTGTTTCTTTAGATACCGTAGGAATCAAAAAATAGAAACGATCTCTTTAAAAACCATTACTGGTTTTTTCCTATTTCCACTGCCACCAATCATTCTCCATTATTCTTTCTCAGGGCTATCATTTCCAGAGCTTTTCCTGTCCCTGGCAATCCCTCTGTTTTATTTTCTCCCTTTCTCTCAGACAGCTGCGCACAGCAAAATGTTGCAGAAATTCATGTCCCTTTTGTCAGTCCTCAGAAAATCATTGCAAATGTTCTAAGACTACTGACAGGTGTCTGTCTTCTGGGTGGTGGTTGTTATTGTTTTTCTCAATTCTCAATAAAGTGGAAGGTAATTGTCTCATTGAAGTTGTTCATTAGTGTCTACTGTAAGAAACCTCTGAGTGAGTACACTGTAATGACATCACAAAACATGAATGTATGTAACCCAGAAAGATTTCTTATTCATGTTTGTATGTTTATATTCAATATATTTCAAATGCACTAAAGTTATGACATACTCTGTCATAAATTTAGCTTCTTTTGTTGTGTCATGTTTGTTTTATTTAACCAAATTTCATGTGACTATATTTCAAGCTCAGGATGGTCTGTGAACTGATTGTAGGGATTATCAGTTGTAAGTATAGGAAACTTGAGTTCTTTTGATTGGCTGCATATGCCATAACTTTCGTCACCATTAACAGACTGCATGAACAAAACTTGTAGAAACTTGAAATTATTTTGGTTTCCAAAACACTTTGTAATAATTTTTAATGCTATATTCAAAGACAAACATCAGAATATACTTCTGAAAATATTAACTTTTATTCTGAATTTTTACAGTAGACTTCTAAAAAGAATTTTTTCATGATGAGCTTTTATAGAAATTGTTCATTAAGTAAACTGTAACATTTTTGGTAAACATTTTATTGAATTTTTTTTTGTACAGACACAAATATGTATTTATATTCTATATAAGGATTTAAATAAAGTAATTATTATTTGGTTTAATTATTATTATTGTTCAGCCAAGAGTGTTTTCACAGCTGAAACATGGCACCAGTTTATACAGACATTAATTCTAAAAGCAAATTTTAGTAGTCAAAAAACCAATCACTTTTCTAAAACAGGCCAACTAATATAAGAAAAGAACTGCTAAAAGTACTTACCTGTGTGAATTATGCTATTTATTTTTCATTTAGACACTGCATGAATTCAGTCTTTTCCATGACTGTGTTATGTGCATTATCTGGAATAATAGAAAATAGGTGAAAATCAACAGCTAAATATCTATACATTTCAGAAGCTATCAAAATACACTTCACTTTGCATTTTACTTTTACATTATCTATTTATGAGAATCTTATTGTGCATGTTATAGTCTTGTTCTGGACAGATATTTCCCCCTTCTGGTAATAATATCAGACCATTGTCAAAATCCAGGCAGTTCCAAAGGTTTCCTGGTAGATGTGTGTATCCTCTACCTGTGGGAGTGTGCACGTTGAAGTAACACTGCACAGTGACACCTGAAAAATCAAATTTTGTGGTGTGCCAGAGGAAGAAAGTGCAAACAAACTGAATAGTGTATCTCCTCCTTAGCAGTTTAGGAGTTTGCTACTTGAGAGATTATTTTGTTTGGAACTGTTACTTTGCTACTTCTACAGTGAGCTATTGGTTTTGCTGTCGCAGATAATTCTTTTGTTTTAGCACCTTTATACCTTTTTGGCTTTACACCTTGTTGCTTACCATTGTGTCTTTCCACTTGTACAAGGTAGTTAATGTATTAAAATTAATGTGACTGACGTTAAAACAGTACTACGCACCAAAAGGTAGCTTCAACTTTCACATGTTCCTCTGCATTAAACCCCAATTTTTATCAAAGAAAAGCAATATATTTATAGGAGGATTATTTATAGGAGAACAAACTACGCAGCCAAGATACCTAAATGATTGGAGAATTTTTCATTTCAATTATGACCTTGAAGTCAGTGATGCCTGGAATGCCCCTCAGACCATGTCATGGGTGCTCTAGTAAAGATCTATCGTTAGATCAATTACTAAAGCAATGGAACATCTGATCCTACCCTTGAAATTAACGAGGAAAAGTAGGTCAGCACACCTTCAGTTGACACAATGAAGTATTATGCTCTCAATGACCCAGGAAGGAAAGCACTAATGATCGATGGGAAGAGATATTTAAATGAGAAAGTTGAAGCACACTAGAATTAAGCACGTCAGAATGATCAAGCAACTCTAGACAGCCAAGTGCCTTCAGATAATAGTAATTTTGCCCAAATCTCATGTGAGTTTACTCCCCCAAAAACAACAGTCATATTTATAATGAAATTTAAAAGGATTTAGGCTTGAAAGATCTGTCTTTTCCATCCAAAGATGGCAGCCTTTTCTATCCTTGCTGTTCTAAGCTTTCTGTTAAAATTATTTGCCTTTCATTTGTTATCATAATCTATATATGTGATAGAAAGGCTGTTGCCGTCTCTTCTGAGCAGCTAAAACCGCTAAAATAGGTGCCACAAAGAATTTTGCAGGTTATCACTGACAGGAGATTTAAGAAAACTTTTCTGAGTATGCTTCAGAGGCATTCTTCTTTGAGTAAAAAGAAAATGGAGAAAATCAACAAAATACTTGTGGTAATACAAGAATATCAGAATGATAAGCAAATAATTTTAAATTATCTCATGATCAAGAGCTCAGCATGCATTTAGAAACCACTTAGAAAAGCTTTTTTGGTTGTATGTTGGCAACAGCTGTTATGCTCCGGTCACTCAAACCTAGGGCTAAACCAAGGTTCTTTTGCTCTGGGTAGACACAACGGAACAAATTCCAACCAAATGTTCTTGAGAGATAAAAATACACAGACGTTTACTGGAAAACTAAATTAATTGTCAAAAGAGTAAGTACAACATAACATCACTTATCATAGCATAGACTTAGCCCATTGAACATAGAAAGCCTTTAAACCCTTTTGATGTTACATTCTGTGAGAAGAGAGTTAGAAGAGGGAGAAAAACAGAAAGACAGGAAAGACATAGAAAAACAGAGGTAGCTACCAAATCCTGGTCTCCAGTGATGTAAAGATCCAAGATGAAGGTAGGGTTAAAGGACAATATGCTTGTCTCATGATGAGGCTTCTTAAAGCCTTGGCCTACTCCAGGCCTTCCTACCAAGTGGGATTTCCAGTCCCTTGGCCACTCAGGGGCTGGCACCAGTGTGCCATGACTGACAGACATTGGGGGGCTCAGGGGTATGGGGGAAGGGCATTACCTCACCAGGGCAAGGTCTGGCCCTACCACACATTCCAAGCTCCCAACATGTCCTTCATGAAGATGTTTAAGTCATAAAATATAATATTTCAGTTTCTGATCTCAACAGAATCCTGTGCCATGTGCTCTAGGATGACCCTGCTTAAACAGTGACGTTGGACCAGATTTACAGAATATATACAGAATATTCTGGTTTGAAAGGGACCCACAGTGATCATCAAGTCCTACTCTTGAGTGAATGGCTTGTGCAGGGATTGAAACCACAACCTTTATTAGCATCGTGCTCTAACCAACCAATCACACATTCTGTGAAATTATTGTTTAAAGACTGAGAAATCTTTGTGAAGGTAGAAGGATTTAGTGATTTCTTTCTAGAACAATAGTGAGATAAAAGGTGTGGTTTTGATGATGTGTGTTAGAGATTATGCAATACCTTTCCCAAGGTTTCTGGGATAAACACCTTAAAAAAAGAAAAGGCAAAGGATCTTTTTTTTGCCAAATCTGAAAAGGAGACTGTACTTGCACTTGCCCTTTCTATGGCAAATCATCCAAAGACACAGCAAACAGCACTTTGAGTAGCTAGGGATTTGGGATAGTTAATGTGTTTCCAAATTTGTGGCTCAATTGTTGTCCATTAAAATGACCTAGTTTTTTGTGTTCAGCAATTAAAGGCACACCTGTTATACGATATTCGTAATTTAGAACTAGAAGTTTACTGCATCAACTTTTTCTTGGACTACTAGGAAGAGAATTTACAATGTGCTGCTTTTTCTAAATAATCTTCTATTGAGGGAAACATTGCTTACTTCACTGAATATTTAAAATGGGTATATAGAAATATGAAACACCTGCACAAAAAATTAAACTGAATGTCCTAGAGCTTGAATGACTCTGGGAGATGAATGTACCTTTTTTTTTCTTTTTTTTTAATGAAAATGTGTAACTTTGATGCTAGACCTTACAGAGGCTGCTGTGGAATTGTTCAAGTTTAAGCTGGAGTAGAGTGGACAGAGAGCTCAGAGCATGAGCAATGAGACTACTTCAATGCACTTCAATGTTCAATGTAGAAAAAGTATTTGTGAATGTAACTAAACGTTTGTTACCATGTTTTTATCTGTCCTTTAAGTATAATTGAAGGGCAAATGTTCAGACTGGGAAACAGCTGGGGCAACTGATTTACTGTCTCAGTCAAGCCCTAATAACTGCAACGTCAAGAATAAATTGTTTTCTTAGACTATGATTTGGGTTCTGCCAGGTATAATTCACAAAAATTTGCAGTCATTTGTTTCCACCATTTTACTATTTCTCCTTAGGTCCTTGGCCATTAAGAAGACAAAGAATATGTTAGTGAACTTATTTTATATTTCCAGAAAAGATGTCAAAATTACTGGAAAATATTTCTAATTCTCATTGGCAGAAATTCTGAAATATAAAATATTTTTCCATATCTGGCATATAATGTTCTAGTTACTTTTTTAACTAGATTTTTATACTCACTTACTTTCCTTTTTCTCCCATAGTGATGAAACCTAGCAAATCTTTTAGTACCTGCACTAAAATAAAACACCAAAAAACCTCAGTGGTGCTGCTGCATGTATGTGAACACACTGTGGAGATAAGTGTGATCTAATTCAGTTATTTTATATAGGCCACATGGAACTCATTGTCCTATTTGAACAGCACCATGTGAAATTAGCTTTACTCATCATGCTTTAAACATTGAGTGCCAGCTTATTTATTTATATTAATTATATATATATTATATTAATATATGATATTTATATCAATAAATAAAGCCCATTAGATTGATGAAGACAACAACTCCACCTATTTATCACTGAGGTAAGTAGGAATATCTCTACATTAAACCAGAGTTAAGCCTCTCATCTGAAAGGAAATTTGCTTATTTAAGCTCTAAAAAGCTCCTAGCTTTCACAGTTGGTATCTTCATAAAAAGCACAAAACACCATTTTAAGATAAGTATTTAGGCAACCACAGGCTGTGGTATTATTAACAAGTGGGAGAAATGGACGTCAAAACCTTGACTTGCAAAGAGAACTCAAAAATAACTTACAGAAAAAGGTCTTCCAGCAGTAGGTATATTCTGGGATTAGAAAGGAATATTTCCAGATTTTTTTTTTTTTATTTTTTAAAAAAATTGAAGCAAAACATGTCTTTCTAGGGAAATTCTTATGTTGTGATTATTTGCCTGAATGCTTTGTGGAACACTTTCATTATGTATCATAAATGATACAATAAAAATGTCGCCTGGAAATTATGATTTGGTTTGAGGTTTGTCAGGTCATTTTTAAGAGCATCAACAAACAGTGTAAGAAGCACTACAAAGATCATTTTGTAATTAGGAGTGGTGTGCTTGTAGTGCTGATTAATTTCAGGCAATGATTTCTGAATACACTGGGTATATAGCAGAGTTTTTTAGTATAATTAGACTTTGAATGCCAAGGTTGTGATCAATATGAATTAAAAGACCATTTTCAAAAGCTATATTCATACAGTTTATACAATCACTTTTTCTTTCCTTTAAATATCTCAAAGCCTAAGGCATAAAAATTGTCAGGATTCTATGCTAGTAACATCAAAAACTCTAGTTCTTTTCTTGCTCTGTATAATAGTTTCCTAATCTTTTTATTTTCCATGTAAAATAAAGTTTGCTGGTATTTAGTTCATTCGTATTTAGTTTAGCAGGTGCCAATTTAATTAATAATCAACCAAATGACATTCTAGATTTGCTTTGGATAGCAGTTCAATGCATTCTATTGATTTTTGTATTATTGGACTAGATGTTGTCATCATTATTACTGTGTGCCATGCTTCAGGCAGGATTTGAATTAACCAGTAGTATTTCAGTGCAGGGAGTTTTTGTCTTTCAGCATGGAAATTGTATTATAGTTCGGCAGCAAACTACAATAAACTATTTTCTATATCCTTTTGGAGTATGTCTTTTTTTTTTTAACCCCATTGTGTATTTAAAATATTCAAAACAAAATGCTTGCAAATGTTTCAGCTTATTTATATACTAGAAAATTTTTGGGTTCTGTTATTTTTGTTAAGGCTCTACTACATTTTCTTCAGAATATAATAGTAATAATAATGTGATGTTACCTAACATTTTAATGGGAGGGCTGAGGTGAGCCAGTTGTTCTGTGGATTAACCTTTATTTTCTCTACAGTAAAAGCAGCACACACTATTCACAGTTAAGCCAGTTAAAGAAAGATATCCTACACCAGTGAGACATGGGAACTCCTCTGCAAGGAAACCAGTCTTGCCATGCACATGGGTTACAACACAGGAACCCTTAAGTATGTTCAAAACCTCTATAACTCCAAGAAATTGGACATCTTGTATTACATTTTACGTACCCGTGATTCCCTCGGGAAGGAGTCCTTTCTTGCAGGAGTGACAGAATTTGAGGATAGTGTAGACTTCTTTCTATTTTCTGTCCCAGAAAATGTATTTGTTTCTGTGGAAACTAGCATTTCTTATGAATGCAGGAAGTTTTGTCAAGAGTTCTGCAGCCTTAAACTTTGGAACTACTAGGCAAAATTAAAGGCCACAGATACTCAGATCTGAGCAGGGATCTGTTCCATATCAGTCTGACTATTCTTATGACTAATGAAGTATTGTGAGTATGGAAGGGGCATATCAACTACATCTGTTTTTGCAATGGGGCTGAGATTAGACTCAGCTCTTTCAAATGTTTACAAAGATTTTAGAAACAGATGGAGACTCAAAGGTAAAGCTAGAATTTTTCACAAAGTTATGGTACGGCTGAGATTGGAGTGACCTCTGGCAGTCATCTTTTCCAATGCCCTGCTCAGGCAGGGTCACTTACAGCACTTCTAGAAGTGATAGTCATTAGTACACTTTTGAGACACTGGGGAAAAAAAAACAAACAAGCAAATGAAAAAATTACCTTCAAAACACAACCAAAAGGACGAAAAACTGAGAAAGGAAAAGGACTTTCCCATACTCTTGTGGGAAATATGTTTACTTTGAGATAGTGTTCTCTGGTCAGGTGGCCATGCAAATGTAAATTGCAAAACAAACCTTGTGGCTAAATTAAGAAGAGCCGTTCTAAACACAAGTCCAAAGAGGTACTAATATAGAAAGACCTGCTTTTCAAAATGGCATAAAATATGTAATTAAAGTAATAACATGTAGTCCCTTTTGAGGACTTTTCCCAAACTTTGCTTAATTTGAATTTCACATACTTGACATCTTGTTTTGACAATTCATCTGATTATATCAATATGTCACATTATGCAATAATAGTGAAACACGATGTATTTCAGCACAATGAGTCATCCTGATGGCATGTCAGATCCAACATATTCCAAATCAAAGTTCCTTAAATCATGATGATTGAAATCTCTATTTAAAAGAGCTTTCCCTGCTCAGATTATTTGTATTTCCTATTGCTTCTGTTAAGTTAAACTAGGTCTTTAACAGCCTGCCTGTATTGACTCCGTTATCTTCCACTTTCCATCAACACATAAGAGAAAACAGAGATGTGCAAAACCTCGGGGGTAAAATGGAGACCAAAACAACCTTTCTTTTCTTGTACTTTTCTCCAGGTTTGAAAATACACATCTAGAGGCTTAAAATACATTTCAATCCAATTGAGTTCCTACAACTTTCTTAATAATCAAGATATTCTGCCCTTGAAAGCTGGGGCCAAGCAAAAGGAGTTGGGGACATTTAATGAGTAAATCTCCTATTGCAAACTTTGGGCAAAAATCTCATTATTGAGTCATGTCAAGAATTTCTGAAATAAAGTTTCATTTTCTCTTACTCCAAGAAGGCAGAGCTAAAGACAAAACATATACTTGCTGCATAGGAATAAAAAGTAATAAATAATTTTTTAAAGAAAAAAATGTATTCTCTATCCAATTTTGTTACCTGAAGAAAAATTCCAGAGCTATTTATGAAATTTTTTTGCCATGTTAGAATATTTGGACATTAATTTAATAAAAGAATTACCTGATATCATTTTCTCCTTGTTCATATGAGGGGACATATGGATTGTTTTCTTCCTCCTTTATTTGCCACTGCTGCTAGAAAATACAGCATGTTATTCATGGGAGATGATAAGTTTCCTCAGATACAAGAGTTCTGTTGAAGTTTGGATGGTTCATTCAGTTTGATGATTAGTCTTTTTGCTGAAGTAGCTTAGGAGGGCCTCTGTTTGATGTCAGTGTCTTCCCTTGCTCCTTTGAGAAGGAATTTGTGACCTAGTTGTGGAAATGTTTAGAAAAAAGTTGCTTGAAGGGTTACATACCTTATTAGCTGCTTTTCCACTGCTGAACATTACTACCCTTAATCCTAATGGGAGTTATATACACACACCTTAGCAGACAAGTGGGTCACCCTGCTGAGTGGATTTTCAGGCTCCTCAGAAAGTGATACAACAGCAAAACCCTTGCATTAGCCAAAATAACTGCCAATGATCATAATAGGTCCTGGCATTGGGTGGAAAGGGCAGGAATCCTGGCAACATCTCTGTTTCCTCTGCTTCTTCAGCAGATAGTCTGTCTTTTCCCAGGACAGTGCTTTACAGCGAGAGGAACCTCCTGTCCACTGCCAGACTTCAACTAAATATTAATTGGGAACTTAGTGAAAAATACAACACTGAGTCTGTGAGCTCTCTAATTTGAAATCCTGCTGTATGTGTGCAGAACAGGGGAGGGAAAAGCAAGTAAAAAGGAGGATGGCGAATGTTGAATGTGAGATTTTTTCTTTGCAAAATATATTTCTGAGTATTCGCAGGAACACATTGAAATGCAAGCTGACAAACTGCTGAAATTCCTACTATAGGGTTTCATTTTTTGTATAGATTATGAACTTCCCCTTATATAAGGAGATAAACCTGGTAGATAGCATCTTTACGCCCAAAATTTCATGCATAATTAGTTAAAATCCAAGCCCTTCCAGAATAGCAAACCATCTAAAAAACTTCAATATATAAGAATACTTTTTTTTTTTGCTTCAGTAAACCAGTGTATTTTTGAGTAAAACTGCTGGCAGAAATAAAACAAATTTTTCATTATTATCCATTGGATAAGTGACAATATTCCTGTCTGATTTTATTATATGAAAAAATAACCCAGAAAAAAATCTAGACAGGACATATTAAAGTAAGATGTGTGTAAGTACCTTACACTTTGACAAGATGATCAAATAATATTCATTACAGATATACACGAAATATATCTGTGAAGGCTATTAGACATATGAATAATTATAACTCTCCTGGAAACAATGCAGTGTTTGATTTATTGTATCTTCTGTAAATTTCAATAAGTTAGCTGTTTCTGTACATGCAGTTTGTGACTGAAATTTTGGGGCAGATCTTTTCTCCTGTGCTTGCAGCTGGGGTTTCAGGATACATTTTGCTTTCCTTTGTATTGCTTGAGTTCTGATTTCTGTGGGGGGCAGGAGCCTGTTATCTGATTTTTTTTTTTTTTAATATTAGATTTTTACATGGCTATATTTGCTAGCCAACAGCTATATTTCAGTTTATCACCAGACTTCCTTGCAAATGGAAGCACTTAATAAAACAAGTGAAATCACAATACCCAGTCATTCAGAAATATTGGACTACTTCAAATTTTTATAAGCTCTTAAATTTTGAGGTGATCAGGGATCTGAGCTTGCATTGCACTGAAAAATTTAAAATTATTGGAGCACTCCACATATTCTTAAAACCACTTCAGCTAGGAAATGATGGGGTTCCAGAAATATGTGGCCTATAAGGGTATAAAATTATCAGAGAGCTTAAGTGTTTCATTGTGAAAGTTCCTTGCTTGCACATTGCAAAGCAATTGAAAATTACTGGAGTGCTTCAAGTGGTTCATGTTTTTAGATTTTAAGTCTCTCCTGCTCAAATACTCTTTAAAATTGTTAAGGTTTCCAATATTTTCAGGTTTTGAGTAGACAGTCGTTATCCTGCTTTTCCTTATTTTGGGTTTTTTCTTTGTTGTTTTCTTTTAGGTCCAAATATTTGTTTTTCAGAGGTGTCAGAGTTAACTAAATCTTGAAATCCTTTCGTTTCCAACACACAGGAGCTCTGATGAACTTAACTATGCTATTGCTTGTGGAGAAAACAATTTAAGGAATAATTTTTACTAATGTCAGTATCCAAATCTGAAACCTGAAGTTGTTTCTATATATTTTATTATTCATAGAGTACTTTCCATAGGTAGCTCATTTAATTTAAAATTTTATAAGGCGTACCCTTTTTGGTTCAGATTTTAATTAAATTTAATTAAAATTATTTAATGTTGCTTCTAATGTTACCATGTTTTTTTTTTAAATTACCTTTAAAACATTAGGGTTTTTCTTTGTGTGCCCTTCTTTCTCCTCCACTCCTTTCTGTCTTCAATACACACACTGCACAAACCTCTGGTATATCATAATTCATTTTCTCACAGCTCATTCTCAGTACTGTGTTTTGGTAGAACTCACAGTGGCTAGAATTTTGAGCTGGATTTATCATCCACACAAGAGAATCATAATAGTTCTATATTTTAAGAAGGGAAGAAAAAAGCCCTATAAAGTGCATCATTCTGCAATGCATTGTTTCTGTACATTGAATTTATGACTGTAGGAAGGAAACCGCTTGTGTTATACAGGCATTCTATTGTGTGCGTTTAAAAATTTAATTCAGTCCCTACTGTGCTATTCGTTTTACTTAACTGTTTTCATGAACTTTGCTTATTTCAGGTCTATACTTCTTTACCTTATCTCTATTATGAACTGTTTGATTCACCCATTTTCCTCTTCCAAATGTCCAAATGTTCCAAATGTCTTTCTAAAATAAAGGAAAGATTCTGGGCACCGTCCTTTGGGGTTTTTTTAGGTCTAGTTATAGTTGCATGGCAAATTGTTTGAACTAAAAAAGATGTGTTAATTTTTATCTTCATGTTGTATGTATGAACTATATTAGTAAAAAATACTGTTTTCTGAAAAATGAAACACTTTCTTTAGAGAGGACTTAAAAACATTTTTGCAACAAAATGAAATTTTCTTTTACTAGAGTAGTATAATCCTAGACTTAAGACAAAACAACTAGAAAATACTTGCAATAAATAGATTAGGTTTTTTGATTATCAGACTAGAAATACTACATTTTTTGACATAATATTGCAATCATTTTCATGTTACTGTTTTAACTTTTAAGATACCTATAGCAGGCATGGTTCCTAGTGACTGAATTAGAATTGACTGTTTTTAAACTTTATACATAATGTTTTTTATTATTCCTTTGTGAGAATTTTAAATGGTGAGCTGCCAAAAAGTGCTTACAATGTAAGAAAAATTTGGAATTAAAAAATTATCATCTTGTTTATATACTGTGCTTGTTGTCATGAATAGAGTGCTCCAAGTATTTATGACCCATAGAAAATGATAATAAATTATTTTTGTCTTAGAAAATCACATTAATATTGGCTACAGATATATCCTTATCAATAGCCTCTGTTAAAACAATGGTTTTGCAGTTTTTGAAAATGAAATGGCTATTAGAGTTACAATTGTTGGAATAAAGAAGATAGATATCTATAGGGATTTAAAAGACTGAAATCTATAAACATTAATATAGAAATTGTTTGCAGTGTTAACATTTACCACAGACTGAATTTTCTGTGTGTTATAATAAATCATGTCCTATTGGCCTGGCCTCTATTTCTCAAGTAAGTATTTTCAAGTATTGAATGTGATCACAAGGAAAAAGATGTTTGTACCTCTAGTTCATTTTAATCAAACTGATTTTAGAAAAGCAAAAAGGGAAGCCTTCAGCAGGCACAAAAATCTCTTCCCTAACATTTCTCTCGCAGTTTTTGGTGACAGTAGGGAAGAATATCTCTGAATTTTGGGAGAGATTTTTTGGGGAAGCGTTGAAAAAACTACCTAGAAAACGATGATGAAAGCTACTGTACCACTGTTGTCCTTTCACAGCAGATATATAGTGATGCAAGAGAGTGCTATATGAAGGCTACAAGTGTTTAGGTTTGCTTGGACTGAGTGTGTGCTGCATTAGTGCAGTGTTAATACTGTGCCATGGGCAACAAGGTCAAGAGAGTGAGCATCTACCAAAGGGGTCCAAAATGGCCTCCAAAGTAATATGGAAGAACTACTGAGTTGAGTCTGGCTAAATTCTTATTGCAGAAGCTGGAAAACAGTTTAGTGTTAGTCCCCTCCCTCTTAAAAAAAAAAAAAAACCACAACAAGATTTACTGCTATATACCATCAAAGTAAGGATACTTCTCAAGGTAGACTTTTGATCTTGGTGAGGATGACCATCTTCAGGCAGAATTAAACAGCAAAATGAATAGTGCATAATCAGTGCCTAAGGCTGTTCCTTAGAACTTACTAATAAGTTTAGACATCTCATAAATTTGCTGCTGAAAACAACTCGATTTCACATATGTAGGCATCTATTTCTTTAATTTTTATACACATACCAAGGTGTTTAGATAATGTGACCTAATTACTTGTTGCTCTTTTGCCATCCTTCTCTTATGTTGGTAATTTTAGAGCTTCTTGGAGGGTCTGAAACAATACTCCTAGAGGGAAAAAAAGAGAAAATTTTTAATAAATGCAGTCCACACTACCTGCTTTTTAGAAAGGGGAAAATACAGCTTTTCACCTAACCGGCACATATGCTTACCATAGCTGATGTGTAAACTGGTTTATGAGAAGTTTGTATACAAACACTCGTAAATTCTTCTGGTAGAGGAACCATATGTATGTTGAGATTTTCCATTTGTGGGGTTTGGATTTTATTTCTTCCTTATTTCTAACCAAAATTGGTCACAGGTCTGATTCTTTTTTTTCCTCAGATAGTTTTATATTGGTTATTCCTTCATATTGTAATGCAGGGACTTTGAACAAGGGGATTAAACTATTTTAGCACTTCAACTAAAGGGTGTAGAACAGTTAGTTATGTATTGAGAGCCTCCTACAGAAAGGGAATAAAGAGACATCTTACCACAAGAAAAATATTGTTTCCTTTACCTTCTGTTGCAAATTCAATTAATTTGCCAACTGAGCACTACCATGAAAAACCAAGGAGTGAGAAATAGAAGTGTCTGTTAAAAGGGGAGCTTATGACAAAATTACAAGGTTCAGAAATGTTGATGTTTTTCCCATAGTGGATTCCTGAAGCATTTATTTCACAGCTAATCACAGATGCCTTCTGCATCCCTCTCTATCTTGCTGGGCAGTGCTTTTTTGACATAACACCTGTGAAATAGTAAAAAAAAAAAAAAGGCAACTAAAAACCCACAATGGTTATAGTATTTATTTCTTACTGTGCTTGATTTTGGATACTAAAGTTAGACCTGAGTGCTTTTTTCCCCAAATTAATAGGTTTATTTACTTCTGAACATAATATATGAAGGAACAGGTGCATTTCCCAAAACAGGTTCCTATATGCATCTTCCCAAAGGCTGAATACTAGCGAGGTGTGATTGGTCAAAGCAGACATTCCAAATCCCTCATCACACATAAAAATTTACAAAAATTCTTTAAACCTTGATTTTCTCTGATAAATATATAGCTATAACATTTTAATATTGTGAATTTTAGAGAGAGTACATATTCAAATGGCCTAAACTTCTAATGCCTTAAAAAATTCCATAAGGACAGGGAAGTAAATATATTAGTCAAGGTCAGAGTCTGTAGGCTGAGTAATGATAAAATTGGTAAAAGTTAGACCTGTAACTTCTGAAAATTATGTTAGCTGGTAAGTATAATTTACACTTGGTTCACTTTTTGAATGGGAGATAAAATGTTGTAAAGGTGGAACTTTTTAATAAAAATTTTACTTACTCATACAGCTGTAGTAACACTGTTTCAACATTCCAAATTCATTATAAATTTTAGTTCTATTAATTTAATTGTGATTTGTATCTTTCTTATATGTTTTCCAATACACAGTTATTATTATAGCATGATCAAATCAGTGTTGTAGCAAATCAAAAATTACTTTTTATATTTGTCATTTTTTTAATCCCAAAGCTTCATGGTAAAAACATTGTAGAAAAAACCTTTTAGAACCATCAGAAGATGGCAAAATGCTGGATATTAAGAAAATGTTCCTGAACATTTATAAACACACTTGTGTTAATCAGTATATTTTTTTTGTAACATTGATAAGATTAATAATTTATTGTATTTTAACAGAATTTTGTATGCATGAAAAGGAAAAAGAGACTTGAATTAATCCAGGCCTTTTTAATTTTTTTGAGAAATAAAAAAATCTACCCATTTTACTGGTGTTTAACATGTAGAAAAATGTAATTCATACACAGTGCAAACTTCTACACGTGTATGCAATTTAAAAGAAAAAAGAATTTAAGAATAGTGTCTTAAAAACATCTCTTTGTGGAAGGTTGCCACTGTTAAATTTAAGAAAAGATGGACCATTTACCTTTCTACAGAGTGAATGTGTGTACCATAAATTAGTCTGATAACTAATAGTAATAATTTTAGTCCTTGAGAGAGTGCTAAAGTTTGGTCTGGAAATTTAAAGGCTGTGTTGGGTTAGTTGATTCAGTGTTTTAAGCAGTTAGCTAGAGAATTCCTTTTATTCTTATCGCAAATGGGAGAGAAATTGACCCGCTAATTCTCTATATGCCTTAAACTATCATAGGAATAAAACGATTGCTATGCTAAGTGAAATAAATATTACAGAACCGATTACTTTTTTCTCTTTTCTCCTTTCCTTTCCTTTCCTTTCCTTTCCTTTCCTTTCCTTTCCTTTCCTTTCCTTTCCTTTCCTTTCCTTTCCTTTCCTTTCCTTTCCTTTCCTTTCCTTTCCTTTCCT
>VZRF01005005.1:80937-182888 GCA_013396875.1 Vireo altiloquus
TCTTCCCTTTCCCTTTCCCTTTCCCTTTCCCTTTCCCTTTCCCTTTCCCTTTCCCTTTTTTTGTTGGATTTTGGGTTTGGCATTTTGGTAGGGTGTTTTGGGTTTTTTTTTCAATTTCCCTGGGTTTGGGGGTTTTGTTTCTTTCCTTTGAAATATATGACAGCTTTTTCTTTCCTAAACCTTTGGTACATGTGACTGTATGGGTATTTGGACTGTAATGAAGTTTGGACTGCATTATGTCCCCTGACCATATTGTACACTATTGTGTATCTAATTCTGTCAGTGGCGTCCAGCAGCACCTGCATGTAGCTGAGGTGTGTACCACTGGCAGTCCTGGTAAGACTTAGAAGTACTGAGGCTTTAGAGTTTGTTATACTGCCACTTAAGACTCTGGTACCAACCACAAGCCTGTGAGACCCTACCTGGGACACAGCCCAGTTGCCAGTTGGTGGCTCTTGTTTAAAAGGCTGAGCCAGGTGGCCTGTCCTTGATTATTCACTCTATGACATTGCTGTTACTACTTCTGCTTAGTGTAAAAATTAAACACTGGTCTTTCGCCCAGAACAACCTGTAAATCCTGAAGAAGTGGAAGATAAAGAAAACTTATCAGTTGGCCTCTAAAGTGTGTGGCTGATGGACAGCTGCCGTGGTTTATTTCCTCTTCTCACAGGAATACCAAACTGAACTTGCATTGGATAATTGCCCTTGTAAATACCATTCTGCCTGAACATCCGCTCAAAGAAGTGGGAACTTGTCATACCCACGATGCCAAAAGTCTTGCAAAACCATATTCTGGGTCAAATGATCCAGTTGTTTTCCTACTCTGGTGATACGAACTTAAAACGACTCTATGTTTTAATTTAAATCAATTTATTCTCAGAACTGATGCTTTTTATTAGATGAGTCATTAGGCTCAGTCCTTCCTTTTGTATTCCTCTTTGCAAAGCATAAGTCACAGTAAACAGCATGTCTGGTGAAGATGAGGCCACTGGCTTGCCTTTAACAAAATTTTTGAAAGACTTGTTTATTTTAAGTGTTTATCTAAAATGTCAGTATCTCTTTGCAGTATGGGAATCACTTACAGCTGCTAAATTGCTTCTCACCAACTTTTACCCTGCGTTCTGCCTGTGTCCTCCCCATTCCTACATCTCTAGGGCCATCTGCAGGACGTATCTCAGGCTGAACCTCCAGGTAACAGTACCTTCATCTTTTCCAAGGGGCCTTCCTTTCAGGAGCTCTTTTCATCTCACAGCAGGCAATGACTATTTAGATGGGGCCTCTTTGAAATCAGATCTACTTTCATGATATATTAATAGATGAAAACCTGCATTAACTATTACCCCTTTCCAAAAATATCTAGTCTCACATTCCACAGATTTTTTTGAATGCAATTGTCCTTTTTGCAGGACTATAGTGATAACTTAATCAGAAGTGCTTGAAGATAAAGTGATTTTAAGTGGGACAGGTGATTTTATCCACCTGGTTAGTTGTGTAAACAACAGTGGTGTAAGTTTCTAAGTGCATGAAATGTTATTTGATTTTTTTTTCCATATCTTGGCTGTTATGGATGTGGTTTGTCCAGCGCAGGTTACCCAGTGCCACTGGGTGAGAATACCCACCAAAGCGATGTGGGTCTTTTTGGGTTTTGTTGTAGTTGCTGTTTTGTTTAATTTTATTTTGTTGTTGTTTTTGTTTGTTTGTTTGTTTGTTTGTAATCACTTCAGTAATTGAGAAGATTTACACTTTTTGTTTTTGTGGCTTTTGATGGTTTTCTAGTTCCTGCAGGGGTTTGCAGCCCTGTTCTGGGAGAGACATTAGTCACCTCATAAGTTGTCTGGCTGTGAGGAAACCCGTTGGTGTTCACACCAAAATGAACAGGGTGGAGGATGTTCTCCTGGCACTGAATGCAGGTGATGGGTGGTGGGAAGGTCCAGTGCAGCTTGGCCAAATTCCTTCCTGAAAGCCCATGGCTTAGAGGACTTTGCTTCAGAGCAAATTTGACCCTTTTACTTCCAGACTGGTTCCTGAGGTCTGCTTTCTGCTTCTCAGTCAGCTCAGAGAAAATTTCAGCAGTCTAGGTGTGGAGGTGTCAGGCCCTGCCTGCTATAGCTGTGAGGAAGTGCAGGTGACCTGTCAGCTCCCCAGCTGCTTGGGCCCTGTCCGGAGAAACGACAAGGTCAGTGGTCAGGCTGGCAACTGTCTGTTTCAAAAGGGCAGCTTTCAAGCTTAACCTTGAAAAGGAGTCTTCTGGGATTTGCATCTACTCTTTAAAGCCTAAGGAATCCCAATTTCACCTTTCCTAAAGATGATTCCCCCTGGCCCAAAAGCCTGTACCTGTCATAAGAAGTACTGCATGGCTTTACCAGTCAGAAACTTCACTTATTTATTTGTAACTTTTGTATTTATTGCCAAGTGGCTTCTTAGTTTTATTTGAAAAGGAAATTGACTTCTCTCTCTCTTTGTCATTGCCTTGTTAACAAGGAGGAGGAAAAGCTGCCTAATCTCGACATTATGAGAGTTGTTAGAATTGATCCCAAGTGAACTCTAGAGAGCAGAAAGTCAGATCACCTCTTTGTTTTGTTCCAGGGGGTTACCGAAAGGGAATGACAGCCTTCAAGGGACCTATTTTCCACTAGCTGAAAGACTGCATTAAGCAAGCATGCTTAGTGAAGGGTAAAGAGAGTACCAGTGGGAACAAATGCGTGCACCACCATAGCAGGCACGGGGCTCACAGCAGAGGAGGCAGATGTCTGCTGTGCAGAGCTCTCTAAAGAGGCCGTGTGGGCCTTTCTGTGCAATCCAGCATTGCAGACTGGATCCTCTGCAGCATTCTCTGGGGTTCTCGGTAGACAATGGCTACAGGCAGCCTCTTCCAGCCTCTCCTTACCTACCAGGCAGAATTTGTACTGCTTGTTGATCCAACTTGCTTGACACAGGAGGTGTTGGGGAAGGGAGATTTCTGTTGAAGTGATTAGGTTTTCCCATCCAACCTTGTGTAGGAAGTATCCGAAAAATTTTGCCATACTGTTTTTTGGGGGGTGGTTCTTAACATTGTTTCATTCCTGTTTGTTTAAATATGGCCAATAAAAATATTCCTTTTAGTATTAATATATTTCCCAGCACCACAGAGAAATATTTCATCAATCTCTAAATTATCTTTTCCCTTTCTGAGATTTGTCCCATGTATATAAACAAAGTACTTAGAGTAGGCTAGCTCCCTTCTGTGAGAGAGAATGCCACATTTCCATGCCAATGAGAATTCAGCATGCAGGGTTAGAGGAGCGGGTAGTACAATTTAAGATGCAAAACAGTAATATCAGACTTTTCTCTGATTCAAAGAGAACTGCAGTAAGGCTAATTTGGGTCAGTGCTATAGACCAGAAAATAATTGGAACTCCTGTACTTGTTCCAGAGCAATATGTAATATATTTGTTTCAATACTGTAGTTTCAACATGCAGGCAGAAAAAATTCTTAGAAGCCTAGGAAAGCTGATCTTATATACTTGAGCTCACAGAAAATTAAAAAAAGGCAAGTGTTTCCTATGAGGCTTAGTATCCTGATGAGATGTGCCACCAGTGAACCTTGTGCCCTACCTTGTTTACCTGCATCCTTGCCAGGTGGGCCCGCAGGGAAGGAGCCTGCCTGTAGCTATACTATAACTCCCAGGAGTCACTACAGCCTGAATGAATTTTACTTCTTCAACCAGACAAGGAAAAACTACCTTTTTTTCCCTCAGTGCCTAAATTCTAAGGCAAACAGAAACTCACGCTGTTGGTATTTTGTCCTTACCAGACAATGTGTTAGTCAGACTTACCAATGTGCTTGGTTCTTTGAGGCTACTTCCAGCCATAGGGAGAGTTTTTCTGGGAGAGGATAGTAAGGTGTGCACTCTTTCCCCCTTGTTCTTAGGACTATATAGAGCAGGCCTTTGGCATGGTGTTCTCTGAATCTAAAGGAATAGGTGGTGTGGAAATACAAAGAGAGAGGTGATGGAAGTTGAGCCAGTTATTTCTTCAGTGAGGCATTTAGGGACTGCTTCGAAACTTGCTGGTGAATCAGATTTCTGATTGATTCTGTGGGTTGCATCTTCAAGCGAAAACAGAGAGTATTGAGGTTGTTATTCCATAAGGTTTTCAAATGACTGCTGAGAGATCCAAGTCTGACCCACTTTCCACTGATTTAGCTCCTTGTTTGTGCTCTCTCTGTAGTTATGAGGGAGACTAGTCCACTAAAAAGGATGATGTGGGAAACGGAAGTTTCCATTTGGCAGAGCAAGAGTGCCTGATGGTGAGAACAACAAATCTTTTATATAAGGAGGTTATTTTCAGTGATATCTAAAGTTTAGTCCTCTTCTCTTTTTTTTTTTTTTTGTTTTCTTCCTTTTCTCTCTCGTAACAAAGTCAGGTAGTTTATCCTACTCAAGGAAATATCATTGGAAAAATATGGAAAGCAGCAGAAAAGAGTTGATAAGACAGTGATTATTTTTTTGAAAATTATGCATAAAGTTCTTTTAAATTCTAAGCATCTGTTACTATTACATCTGTTTAAAAGTGTTGTTCATAAAAAACAACTGTGTAACACTTAAGCTGTAACCACCTTTTCTGCCAAATGGTTAAAAATAATTATGTAGCATCTTAAATAGTTAAAACCTTCTTTTTTAAAGCAACCAGTAGGCCTTTTTTCAGGTACAGCCTGTATCTACAACAAAGAGAATACTGTGAAGGGGAACTTACTCTGACAGGATTTTTATCATGTTGGGACATCTCTTATCAGCATTATTTAAAAGCTTTTTAAAAAAATCCTTTCTCACACCTTTGTTCTTTCTGTGCCAGGAAATGTTGCTACATATTTAATACCATATTTTAAATGTTTCATATGTTTATGACATGAAATACATGTACAATATAATCAAGGCTCTTCAAATTCTACTGTACTTATTTCACTCCACACAGCAGCCTGAGAGTTTGTGTGAGGAAATGCTTCTGACCACAAATGCTGTAAACTGAGAAATACATTTTATAACTTTTTTTTTATAGTTTTCATCTCTTTCCATTACACAACAAAGTCAAAATGTGGGGCTGCTGGGAAGACTGCTGCTTCTTTTACTCTCTCTCTTAAAATTATTCTGTTTATTCTGAAGGTTTTGTACCTAACTCTTAATAAGTCTGCTTGAATTTGGGGAAAGTATAAAAAAGGGAAGAGAGTGAGGTTTGCTCATCATCCTAAACTGGATGTTCATTGTATATTTCTCAGATAAACCACCAAATAATACCCTGGTGGTAACTTAACACCATTAAGAGGAGGCCCTCTTAATGAATCTGAATTCTTCTTAAACAAGAATTCAGTTGAAACTGAAAGGCTCCTCATTTCTATTTCTCAGGATTAATTTTCTAATTTTATTTTCATGGATCGGACATTTACGTATACATACAGTATTCTTAGGAATCTAATTCCTACAGGTAATACAGATTAGAATTTTCTTTCCTCTCATGCTTTTTGGGCATGGGTAAGAGCAAAACAAACTTTTGTTTTGGTAGCGATTAAGTATTTCGTTGTAGTGTTTATGTGTAGTGGGAATATAGAAAGTTACCCGATGGAACACTTGATCTAGTTTATGACTTCTAAATTAAAATAATGCAGATAGTTTTCCTTCATGGAGAGTGATCTGTTCGAAGGTATTTTTTGTTTGTTTATATGGGGTTTTGTGTGGTTTGTTGGGTTGGTTTTTGTCTGGGTTTTTTTCAGTGACAGCTTTTAATTAAAAATAATACTTTTTTTTCTTTTGTTCTGACATCTCCTTAGATCATTCCTAGGAAATGGTAGAGTGCAAATTACTGATCACCAGGTTAACATGGATCTCCTGAATGATGCTGGCAATGGCTCAACTATTCCTCTCTCTAAATAAGTGAATCACAGAACTTAAAACACTCAGACCTGATGTAAGACAAAGCAACTTTGAGAAAAAACTGAAATGTTTACTGGGATTTTTAGAGTAGAACAAGGAAAAAATTAAGTTTTTAACAGGGTTTTTGGGTCTGCTTTCTTTTTCATTAGATGATACTCTAATTACTTATACTTCAGCTTGTGGTTTTCACCATATCTGCAAGGACATATCCTTTTGAGTCTTCATAAATTAATGTAGCATACTTTCCAATATTGAACACTAACTCTTCTTGTAAGTGTCAATGTGTGGTATAATATATAGACTGTAATGTTTCAATTTCCATCCTCCCCTCTTTCCATTGTTGCTTGTTTACTTTAGTTTCATCATATAAATATTTGTGTGCATACTGGTTTATTGTGTTGCTCTAAACACATGTGAATCTAATTACCAATGTGTTTAATTTGAATGTAGTGTTACATGGTTTTTAATCATGCTCCAAGTCACTTTTAATGGTTACAAGAAAAATATTTCTGGAACACATACTTCTCAGACTATAAGGATGTACTGTTCCCAGAAATAGTTGAGATTATTTAATTTATTAGCAAATGAATGTTGTGCAAATACTTTTGGATGGGATCCCAATGTTAATTAACAGAAAGTAAAGTCAAGAGGTTAAAAATTAAACTTGAATTCCATTAGGTTTTGTGGATTTTTTAAATTCATTTTAGCAAGTCATACATCTTCCCCTCCCAAAAAACACACACCAAGTATGTATATTGCATCCTTTGAGTTGCATGGAAATTATATTTTGTGTATATTGATTTTTTAGTACTAGTCTGGCAGTAACAGCATTTTGGTTTATTTTCCAAAAACTTAAAAAGGCTGGAAAAGTGCCAGTGAAGGAATTATAGAAATGCAATGACTTCTGCCCTTTGTTGCAGCAGTGATACTGATGGTAAAATTTTCCCATAGAACTTTTTCAGTTTATTTTGCATTTGTTTTTGAAAGACTAGTTGCTGGGATGAAAAATAGTCTGGGTCATCTAATCTACACTTTTTTTTTTTATATATCTTTTTTGTATTTCTATAAGATATATAATATTTTGTTACTTACAATGGTGAGAATTCTTGAACAGATAATTTTATCCAGGTCATCAAAAATCATATGATGGCCCAATACAACCACCATTGATTTTTGTGCTGGAAGCAGGCAGGACCTGTGAAAACAATAAGCCACTTTGATGTGCGAATAAAGATTTAGGTGTGAAATACATTCTGATTACTTTAATGTTGTGTGCTTATTTGTAGTTTGGACTGAAAGAGAAATTGAACAATCTATATAGTTATAATTACTAATTATTTTGCTTCCCCATGAAAGTCATGAAGAGACATAGGAAGCTACTTCCTCCCACTAAAATATTTTTTATTATATTAAACCATTTAATATCCTCATCAACTGAAGGAAATTTACCAAAACAATGGGAAGGTGTGAGGCAGTGAATCAAAGAAGAAAAAAAATGTTAACATCTGGAATAATTGCAGATACTAGCAAATGTAAAACTGATTCTGTTTTGTGATGTTTTCAGTTTCTTACATGTGATTCCACTGGTGTGTCACTTCCATCAAAGTGCTCTTATGTAGTGTGATTCAACATTGTTATCATTCAGTGTTTCATTGTTTGTTGTGTGGAATTTATTTAGCTGTTCATGCTGCTGTCTGATTTTCTGTGTATCCTTTCAAGTGATTCCTTCCCTTTTCTTACATGAGGTGGATTTGCAAGTCATTCTTTACCTGTGTAGGCTACAGCTTGGCTGAAATGCTTGATGTTGACATCCTGCTTTTTTCCTGTGTCAGCTTCCTCTTGTTTCTGCTGGAGCAATAGTGGGAGCCAAAGTTACATTTGAATGTGTGAGCAGGTAAATATGTATGCCACAAACAGACTGTGTTATACGTTCTTCTAAGATATTCATTCCATATGTTGTTTTCATGCTAGTTTTTAGAGTTTGTGATTTTATATGCCTGCCATTTTGCAAACTATTACAATCACTGACTTTTGTCGAATTCTCAGAACAGTTGCTCTGTGCTAGTTTCTCATCTGTGACAGTGGCTAGTAGCAAGTACTTCACAAATAAAAGAGAAATGGTGATTATGGAGGCAGTATTTTTCTAGTTCTAGCACTTAGTCCCTTAGGGACCTCCTGGGTCAGCCTTTGACTCCTAGCCAGCGTTTAAATTTTGGACAGCCCCCTTTTCTATAACTTAGTATCTTTTTAGCACATTTATTTCATCTGCCTTTAAAAAACACTGAGGCAGTGACTTCTGCCTTTTAAAGGCACATTGTATTAATTTTTTTTTTTAATTTAAATCTCTTTTCTCCTACTTTTCATCAGCTGTTTTCTCATTCTTTTAGTATGAGAGTTAATTGCTCCCTATGTACTTTCTCCAAACAGGCCTTCTTCATATTTTGGCTCAGATCTCTTTTCTCAAATTAATTTTACTTATATAAAGGCTATTTCTTCATTTTGAGAGTTCTTATTCTCCCCCTTTTCTATTTGCACTTTCTCCTTTACAAGATTAAGTTGTAAATATTATGCAATCAATAAGAAACAAAGGAATCCAATGGAAGTTTTTATAAAGGAGTTGTGAAAATGCCTTTGTAATTTTCTGTTATGGAGAATTTATCTCTGATTGTAATGTCATTTCTAGCTTAAACTGCCCACTATATCTGTGTTTAGTGAATTGCCTCTGGCCATTGCCACATTCTCTCAACATACACTGCTTGTCAGGCCAGGCATCAAAGTCACTCCATGATACCTCTGCATGCAGAACACCTCCGAAATTTTTTTCTTTGTTGGTGATTTCCTTCCAATGTTGTTTACCTCTACTCTTCATGGTAGATGGTAATCTAAACCAATTGAAAGAAAGAAAGTATAAAAAAGCAACAGGTCTGATTCTTGTTTCATTCAGCACACGTGGATCTTGGACTGGACATAATTAATACTGTACTTCAGCTCTCCTGTAAAACAAGTTTTAGGGACAGCTTTGTAAATATTGATGGTCAACATTGGTTTTCAGATTTGTTGTTATGGATATTCAACTTTTTGTTTGTGAGTTTGATACAGAACTTGATATCTAAAGGAAGAGAGACAGCTGTGTTTAAATGTCTAAGATTTATTGAAATCTGTGATTTACAGCATCTAAACATCTGGCCTGAAACATGGGTTTCGAAAGGTTTCTGTAAATAAAAGAGAAGTTGATGACAGCACAGCTTTTTTTTTCCTCCTACCTTAATTGTCATAAATATTGATTTTAGATGCACGGACTCTGATGTATTTTGCATTATTATTGACAGGAAAATGTTATCTGTGATATATTTATTTTTCCATGTCAGAAACAGCATTATTAAAAAAACTACATTATTAAAAAAAATGACTACTTTTTTTTTTTCAAACATACTTTGAATACACAATTTTTACATGGTGGAACACGATGAAGTATTTTTACGGAGTTGTTCAGAAGCAAGAGTGGCTGTTTGTAATTGTTCACACCAAGGCATTTGGCCTTGCAATATCATTGCTTACCACTGTCATAGAAAACATTAGATATGATTAGCTGCAGGTATCCATGCCAGATGATATCCTAGGAAAGTCTTTTATATATTTCATCTTATAATTGTATTTGCAAGTTAATGTTTGAAGTGTCAGTCTTTGTAAAATTAGCTCATCTTGTTATGATTTAGAGCTTTGATGTGAGTGAAAGGCTTCAATTGCAATGCACAGTCACATCTGAGAGTAAACTGCATAGACAAAGAGCCTTACAAGACTAGTAAATCAAATACTCTGAACTGTCTATGTGGATTATGAGGTACTATTTGCATAACTTTGAAGTATTTATACTGATGAAATTACAATAATTAAAATCATTGCTGTGTCAATTGCTAGATGCCACAAGGCATAGCAATTACTAGCATGCAAATCAGACTTTGTGTAAGCATTTTAAAGAATAATTACCTTATTTGATTCAGATGTGCCTGAAAGGCATTAAGAATCATTTGAGCTATTTTGCCTTCAACAATTTTTAGGTCTCAGATAATATTGTTTTTATTATTGTTGTTGATGATAATACCTTTGTGTGGGCATATGTCTATATGTTTCTGATTTAGGTTTAAAGTGAAGCTTAGTGGTAGAACTTGCTGAAGCACTTAAGAAGGATTTATTTTATATTAGCTTGTTCTCAGTCTGTCTACAAATTATTTTATTTTGCATAAGAAAAAATATAAGCATGCAAACTCTTAGCTTTTTGTTGTGGGTTTTTTTTGAGTTTTTTTTTCTGGTTTTGTTACAGCTTGTTAAATCCTGTATTATGGGGGAAATATATAAATTATTTCTTAGAGAAAAATAAATCTGTTATTTTTTCTTCAGATTTCTAATAGATGGTTTCCACAACATGATTTTTAAATACCTGTTCTGAAGAAAAGTAGATTATAAAGAGGTGCTCATTCACATAATTGCAGATACAAAATGTATTGAAGAAATGTAATGCCCATGAGAAAATTAATTAAGCCTACCCAAATTTCAGAGCCACTTCTCCTTACAAGTTCTGGGTGGTGAAGATGTACTCTACAGCGAACAGCAGGGGACATTTGCCAGACACAAGTGGCAGAGAGTGAAATAAGGTCTCCTTCTGAGACTAGGGCCATACCAGCGTGCAAAGTCACTTGAGCAGCACTGCTAAATCATTCAGGCCTCGGGGTTAATCAGTGCCATGAGCTTTCCTAGAAAAGGCCCTGCCTGACAGTGCATATCCCCAAGTACATGGTATGCCCTGATATATAACATTTTCAAATATGAAAATCAGGAAGTATGGTGTCCTCCCTCCTGGCTTTGTTTTCCGAGTAACTTCATTCCCCATTCACAGTGCAGTAATTGTTCCTGTTAAAACCCCCAGTTGTTTAGGTAATACTAGCTAAGAATTTGGCATGTTTGCAGATGAATATGAGAGTTGTTTTATCAAGTCTATCTTGAATTTTTCAAGGATTATAAGGAACAATCATTTCAAGGAATTAAATCACCTATATGAAGAAATACCTACACAATGCCAGCATTATACATGTTAACATAAATCATCTACAAAACATTAACCTTTTATCCCTGACACAAAAGGCACAAATAATTAGGGAGGGAAGAAAAGGTAAAATCAGTATGAGATGAGCCTCTACACATGATGCCATTACAGTGGAGGGCTGAGAGATATTGAGTGCCATGAAGAATCCACCTTGGCTACTCCACCTCTGTCTCTGTGTGGGAGTGTTTATTTTCTCCCTTCTCTTGAAACATGTCAGCTGTGCTCCTCATCACTTTGTTGTTAGTACAATATGCACTGTCCTCTCACACGAGAAGAGGTTTGTGATCCCTATGAATCTCCAGAACCATGTGAACTTCTCCGAAACACCAACTTCAGAGCTCAGCTTCTATAGTGACAGCAGAAGATAAACATCTGCATTCTGATGTCCTCACCTCTATAAATTACAGTATCTTCTGTATAGGAAGCAAACCCTTGTAGTTAATACTTATTAATTCAAATAACCTTATGCTTCTTGTCCACTTTTTGTGCCAAAAATTTGTTGTTATTACAACCATCCCTTTTTAACTAAATAACAGCATAGTTCTGATCAAGATTTGAGGCAGGAGACCTGGGTCTCAGCCTTATATGCTCTTCAAATATCACTTTTTAGTGAGCCCAAGCTCAAGTGTGAAGACAATGAAAAGCTGACCCTTGTGAAGTGGCTGGTTCTAATGCTAGGAGCTACTCCCTGCTAAAACATGTTTCATTTAATATTCCCTCACTTTTATCCCCCTGCCCCCCTCCTTTTTTTTTGTGTGTTTTAATTCTGAAATTGAATATGAGTTTTTTCAGGATTTTTTCTGCTTCAAATTTAAACTGCTTTTGTCTGGTTCTGGAGACATCTTTTAATTGTGGTGTTTTTTCAAATATTCATGCCTGAGTATACCCAGATATGCCTATATATGTGCTACTCCATCCGTTTTTTTACAAAGGCAGTTCTTTCACCTTCCAGCTCCAGTTCCCTCCCATATGAGTCTAGTGCCATCATCATTCATCATGTTCACATAATGGGTTGGAAGAAGAGCTATACTTGCTCTCCTTAAATGAACTGCTACTGTTATTACAGAGGTGTGATTGCTGCTGATATAATGTATTGTAACCATCCAATGTGAAATGCATTTTGTGATGGCTAATAAGTACATTAACAGCCTTTATGTTTGCATTATTAGGATTTAGTTAGAAACCTACTATTTTCGGAAGAGACAATCACCCAAGCCAAATCATTTCCAGCCTGACCCTTATGTGCAAGGGCATGAGTATAACTCATCGTAGCTTTTCCTCTATCAGGATCATAAATGGTCATGCTTTAGCTGTCATTAACATAGCTTGAACTGGCTACAGAAAGAGGCCAGTATTGGCAGCATTTGTCACACTGCAACTCAACAGTTTTCCTTATGTATTTTTAATACTGGTTGCTGTTCATCTGACCCACCACGGCATCAATGAAGACCATTGGAGTGGCAGATGCAGTACTGCATCTCTGCATCCCTTTCCAGTTCACTTCCTTATTGATTTTTTTGGAGATTTAAACAATTTTTTTAAAAATCTGCATCTTTTTTGTGGAGTTTTGGAACTCTTCTTCATTCCTACTCCTTTGTTTATGTTCTGTTTCATCCTATTTGGGAAATTTCAGTGGACTTGAATCCTCACAATGTCTTGGAGTGACTTTATGGTTTATCATATATCGTCTGCCTATGGCCAGAAAATGAATTTTATACCTTTCTATGTCTTTAAATTGTTTCAAACAATTGCACACGGACATCTGGGTTTTCATTTGGTGCACCTATCAGGAGTGGTATTCTTCAGGAAATTCAGGCTCTTTTTGGTGCCTAAAAAGAAGCTACTGTGTATTGAGATACTTTGGAAATCTTAGTCCTTATTCATTACTGAGGGGTTTTTTCAAAGAATTAAAAATTTTTCTTGTGTTTTTCCAAAGGAAAAAGTACTAGAGTAAACAGTAATTCTTTGCTTATTACTGATGAACATTGTCTGTCATCCCAGTGTTTTTGAAACTTCTCATCTATCCAGAGAAAACAAATTAAATGGAAAATTGTGAAAATCAGTAGAGATCAAGTCCTTATACAGCCAATATACTTACTATTCATTTTTCAGTGCACTTGGTATGAAGTGTTTGGTCTCACCTAAAAAGAGGATATAATGTATGATGTACTGGATGATCTAGTACAGTCACGAAACCTTAAAATACAAAATACAAAATCCTCCGTTTTATTGTTCATTGATCCAAACATCCCAACAAAGGCCTGTATAGGATCTTGTGTTGCACTGGTGAGTGCTACATGTAGAGGTAGATCTCGAAGTCTGGGGGTGAGAATCCTTGTGTCTTACTGGTATGTTTTTAAGCTATGTTATGGTGGGAAAAAGAGGAGAGGAGAGAGAGAATAATAGTTGTTGACTGACAGTACGCTTCGAGGAGTCACTCCCTGAGAATAAAAAATAAGTGAAAGTACTTTGGATCTCAAATTTCATCATATGACTGTGTACTTTGATGGAATATATCTCAAGTAGAGAAAATGATGACATTTGGTCAACCTCACAGCTAAAATGAATTGCAAGTGCTCTATAAAGTTAGTAAATTTGGCAGGTGTGGCTACATAAAATCTTTCCCGTTTTACTTTCCAACCAATTAAAATTATCAAAAAAATTATGAGAATGGGACGATCAAGCTATAGACAGACGAACCATTTGGCATGTTTTGAAATATGTGGACCTTGGAGTTGGCTTTTGAAACTGACAAAATCTGTGGTTACTGTTCACTCTGATCTGGGGGAACTTTTGAATGTCTTCTTTATTCTTAGAGTATCAGGACCTAGGTTGTTATAAGAATGTAAAATATACAGGCCAATGGGGAATGCTTAACAAAGAACAATCTCAAAAAATCTTACGTTGTGCCACAGTAGCAGTTCTCATGTCACTTCTGTCGTTGCAGCAGTCTTTTTATCAGATTTGTTGGTGTTTTTTTAATTTTGGGAGCACACTACCTATTTTTTTTCTGTTGTATTCACTGTGTATTCCCTTTGAAATCTTTATACTGCCAGTTCAGCTTTGCTGAATTTGGAGGAAGAGAAGAAGCTTTTAATTGGTAGCTCAGGTTTCACTAGAGTTGAAGAAAGACATATCATGTCAACATAAATTATCTTCATGAGGAAAATTAAGAAGGTTATTCCTTGGAGATTTTGGAAGAAATCTAGGTGTTGGAGGAGAAAGGATTTCAATACTTTTCTGTTTTTTTACCCACCTATGTTTTCAGATTTTACAGTTACAATATTCTTACCAACATAAGCTGTGTTAAGTAAACAAATATATTGTGGTGAACTATGCTCAAGCTAGGACCTAACTCGAGTCAGGGGGCCCTGCTGTTTCCCTTGGATTAGAAGAAAGAAATTATATGTTGTCATCTTTTCATCTTAATCTAGCTAAATTAAGAGGTAGAAATTGTATGTATGTCATAGCCAGGATAATTTCATTCTCAAAAATACTTTTTTCATGAAAGAGCTTCCCATTGTCATAAGTAGCTACTGACCTGCTGGTGCAGTTTCTAATTTTGGGGTTTTTACTTTTTTTTTTTATTTTTAAAACTTTCTTAAATAAAGAAAATATACACAGGAAACTTCTGCAAGCTCAGAGTGCAAAGAGTAAAAGTCCCACTACTTCTCCTTACATTTAAATGGAAAAATGGCTCAAATCCAGCTGTTTCACCACTGGATTGCTAAAGGTTTCTGTAGTTCATACAGCTGATTGTTGTATTTGGCCCCTCTGCAAATACACTGAATTTCATAAGTGGCTAAAACTGGCTCTACTCCCTTATGTAGTACACACAGTAGCTGGAGGGATAGTTCTCGGAAAATTGTGAGTGTTGGCTCTAACCCCTTTTATAAAAATATGTGGAACAGAAGGATTTACACCTTTTAATTAGAATTTTTCTCCCTTTAAGCTAAAAAAACTACATTCTTTCTGGGTGTGCTGGGTTTTAAAATGGGATATTCAAGAACTACATGAGAAGTGACATACAGCAGAAGAGGAGGTGAAGAATACAAGTTGAGATAAATATAAGACTTTATGCTGTGACTAAAAATTCTTGTATAAAAATATGTATCAGATGAAAAGGTTGAGAGCTGGCAGGTATAGTATAGTGGAAAGCTGCACTTATTCGTTTACTAGACCTACAGCATAGAGTATTAGCCTGAGGTGACCACTTATTCTGGAAACTTAAGAACCAGATCTGAATTAACAATGTAGCTACAGCTCATAAAATTAAGCAGATATTTCCTCAAACAGAAACATTTCCAGCCCATGTGTGGAATGGACGTTGCCATTGTCCACCCCGTGAATAGGAAAAAAAATAAATGTATAGGTCATCATAACCTTCATAGAATTCTCCTTAAGGTACTCCAGTGGTAAAATATTCAAGAATAATTTTAGGAAAATCTCACCAGAAATAAATTTTATCTTTAGAATAAAGTTTTGAAAAAGCAATATCTTCACTGATGTATATATTTCCTTCCTTTTTTTTTCATGAGATTGCAAATTCCAGATTTACTCTGGTCTCCTAACAGCCATTCTGCTCAGAAGAGTGTCTCTGAAGTGTGTACGCTCTATGAATATATCCAGTGGTTTTCTGTGGATAGGGACTTCCTTCATTATAATGTGTATAACTTTACTTATGCATCACTTCAAATATATAACTTAAATTAGTGTCTGTTGCATTAAACACTGGATTTGCACGCAATCACACAACCCTCTATCCACAAAAACAGAAGGGCATAGGAAAATAATAAGAAATCTCAAATCTCTTCCACTATCTGCACAACTCAAATAATACAGTTTTACTGGAACTTGATTGGAAGTTTTATTAAGTGTCTCAGTGAATAGCAGAGTGTATGAAGGAATCCAGTTTCCAAGATATGCATGTAAGAAATGTGGGGCACTGACAGCTCAGTCCATCATACAGTCTTTCCCGTGCTCCTTTAGCAGACAAGACAGAAGACAGGAGTAAGATTATCCTGGTAAGAGCAAAGAGATTAGACCGAAAGTAGATTTCCCTCTATGGAGAACTGGCCTAAAGGAAAGTTGTTGGTGTGGTATCATCTCTAACAAAGAACTGAAAACACATTTAAGGAGTAAGGTTTGTCTATGACTAGATTATTCTGTTCAATGAGATCTCCAGAAGGACAAGGTTTTACTTTGAGCGGATTCAAAGAGAAATCAGTATACCAAGTGTTGTAAAACATTACAGTTAACATGTTGAAGTGCTATGCAAAGATGAAAACACTGAGTGAAAGCACAATTATGAGACATGTATCCCGAAACAGAGCTCTGCTGCTGAAACCTTCCTGCAAGAAGAGAGAGGAGTTGGAAGCCTTGAGGACAGATTAACTAAATTTTACATGAGAATTGAAAGTTGCATGGAAAAAGCAAAGAATTTAAGAATAAAGAGCTGGTTTAAGAGGTGCTGTGAATCTATTATTTGTGTTTTTCAAGGTCCTGATTTAAGTAAATATTTTTGTTCATGCCTGCAAAAAAATCCCAGTGTGCTCAGGAAAGCTGTGGATTTCTGAATGTTGGCTGGCCATGTCAGAGGAAAGGCACAGAATGTCATGGAGGACTGCATGATATTAGCACTGAAAGCAGTAGAAGCTGGATAAATTTATTAAGTACCAAATAGAAAATTATACACATAAGGATTAAAGCAAAATAATAAACAAAACTGCGAAGAAATGAGAGTGTCTGAGACAAGAATTGGTTGTGTATATTGAACACCAGATGACAGAAACCTTCTGAATTTTGAAAAAGGCATATAAAATGTGTCAGGTGCTGCATTTTTAGTAAAAAAAACACCACCAAATTTTTACAAAATAATAAAAAGAAGGAAGAAACCTGGCCTGAGTAAGGGAGCAGTCTTCAGAGAAATCAACATATACATGTGTGCTGCTATCATGGTGGCCTAAAGCTTTACAGTGTTCTGAACAGCATATTTGTGTTAAGCAAAAGGGAGAGGCCTTAAAGTGCACTGTGAAACCTCCTACACAAATCCCTTGATGTCAGTAGCACTTCTGGGTTTATGATAATTCCAATCATGATCATTTTGAACAAGAAAATTAAGAATTGGTTTCTAAATATCAAGGGAGTAGAAGGTTTTAGGGAAACAAGAAAAGGAAAAAAAAAAAAAGAACAAAGATTACCATTTTTGGAACGGAAGCAGAACATTTTACAGAAAGAATTGTAGGAGCCGTGCACCTTTGGTAGGTGGTCTGCAAAGCTGGATGATTTCTGTGGTTTTCCTTCCATTAAAGACACTTTGACGCATTGATAAAAAAAGGAGAATGAGCCTTTTTTCAGAGTGAAATTTTGTTAAGCAGGGATTTTATGTGGTGCTTTTGCACTGCCCTATCAAATTTGAAATTAATACAAATACGTACTTTCTTTCTGCAGTGATTTTGTGTACATTCAAATGTGAAAATTTTCTTTACATTCTTTTGTTAATTATAGTTAATTGACAAAAGCAGAGAAGAAGGTTAAAGTGGTAATAGATTTCAAAGGGTCAGTTTCTGCTATCAATTTTGTTCTGGTATTAGTTTGATTTATTGGCTTTTATGGCCTAAAGAACTGCATCATAGAGCATAATTTGGCCCACAATGTAAACAGCTGAAAATTTAACATTTTATTTAAATGGGTAAATATATTTTGTTAATTTATCAGAGCTTTTTCTATTATCTTTTGCTAATTATCTGTGAGATTTACAATTTTAGTATTTAATCCCCCATTTTTAGGAATTATATCCTCTTGGCATGATTGAATGCCTAACTTCTTTGTTCTCTTTCTTCCCTTCCTTTTCTAGTCTGTAGCCCTCCATAGTAGTAGTTATTTTTATATCCTTTCTCAGAAGATAATGCTTTTATTATAAATGGCAGAATTAATAGAATTAAAATTATGTTTACCAAAAATGGTATGAAAAGAGAAAAGGGAGTTTGTATGGCATGACATGCACTATGGGGATAACTTGTCTGTCTGTGGAAATTTATACTATGGTTAGATTCTCTTTCTCAAATGTGGGCATGCAGTAATCTGAACATTACTCTTGGGAGGAAAAAATCAGGAAGAGAAAGCTAATTCCTAAGAAGAGAAGAAACATCAAATATATGTAACATGAATCCCTCTAGGAGAAATGGAAATGGAAAATTTACTTTATTCATTTACTTTTTGTAATTTTAATTTTATTTGCTTGCTTAGTATAGATTGAGGGCAGCTAGAAAGACCAAAGGCTGTATCAGCAAAGAGAATGTCATCCTTCAAACTCTAGGAGCAGGAATTACAAATTCTGTTGGAAAAGATTGTGATTTTCTTCGGCAAGTGTTTTGATGAACAGTTTGCATAATGTACCTGGTACACCTTGAGCATCTAGTGTTACTGTTTTTCTTGCTTTACATGTTAGATTGTATCTATTGATTGAATATTGAAAGCCTTAAAGCATTTTAACGTTTATAAAGGAAGAGTAGAGGTGTTTGATTTTCCTCTACTGAACTGACGAAGACAGATTTAAAAGACAATTTTGTAGTTCACAGTTTAGTCTGAATCCCTTTTAGCTAGACAATTGCCCTGTGGTTGTTTATGTAAGTAGCTACTGGTTAAAATGCCCACAGGTTAAATGGCTAAAGAATCTATAGCACAGTTCCTTCCTATTTCAGGTTCTGGTATTTAGTGCAAGTGGGTTTCTCGGTAGTGCATAACAGTAAGGGTCAGTCAACACCAAATCTAGAGCTGAAGAGAAACAAAAATGAAAGCTGAAAATCAAAAGAAAGGAATAGTAACTTGATAAAAAATCTTAGTTCTGCCAAGAAGAGAAAGTGTGATGAAGCTCTTCACTGCTGCTGTTTAAAAGCTTTAAACTACACCATAGAAGCAAAATATCACTGAAGTATCTTGAGAAATGAGGTTCAGCCTCATTCAGAATACTGTTCTGTGCTGGAGTCCATTAAGCCTACTTGTGAAGTGCAATACTCTGAAGATCTCAGTACTTGTCGAAGACAAGTCTTTAAACTTGTAACTATATGGTAACAGACTATTGCATCTTGCTTATCGACAGGAGGAAAGGACACAAAGTGTTCTTTGAACATTTTAAAAAATTTCTTCCCCATCTCCAGATAGAGAGTGTTAATTACAATAACCTGAACTTTTTTTATATAGCAGTAATATTATTCTTGCTTTTGATACAAAGTCAGAACTCGATCTTCAGTAACATAAATGAAGTTGTGTCATAAACAAAAACTTGAAACCTCTACAAGTCTTGAGCTGAATCCTACCATGTAAAGAGGAAGTGGGGACTGTTCCCTGTATGGCAGCTGAGGACTAGACCCTGTATGATAATATTCTGGGAATACTGGTATTTTGTGATGAGAATATGATAGCACAGGTATAGCTTTGCAGATAACATCTGCAACATAGAGAATGATTTTCAGATTAAGGATTATGTTTGGAATAGCACAGCATCATGCTTAATGGAAGGTGGAAGGAGGCTTCCTTTTGACTTCCCAGTTTCAAGCATTTTTGCAACTACTAAACTGTGACCAGCATAGGCCAAAGTGAAAACAACAGAAGGAAAAGTGATGAAAACACGCCCAGTGATATTTGTATTATCCAACTAGAACACCAATGTATATGGCTAATATTGAAAATACAAACAATGGACACATTTTGTTACACTTCTAAATGTATATATTTTGTTATGCTTGTAAATGCAAATATGTTATTATTTTTTATGCTTTCACATAATAGAATCTTAGAATTTTTTGGGTTGGAAGGGACTTTAAAGATCATCTAGCTCCAATTCCCCTGCCACGGGTAGGAATCTCCCATTAAATAAGGTTGCTCAGAGCCCCATCCAACTTGGCTTTGGGCACTGAGGAATGTGGCATCCACAATTTCTCTGAGCAATCTGTTCATGTCCCTCATCATCTTCTGAGTAAATATTTTTTTCTTAATATCTAATTTAAACCTACCCTCGTTCAGTTTAAATCCATTTTCCCTTGTCTTATCACTACATGCTCTTCTAAAACCATATTATAAACTAATACTGTCCACAGGACACCTCTGGGCCTGGTTTGATTCTGCTTGGTCCTCAAATTGATGTCCAGAAATTTTTTATTTAATATTTTTTTTTACTATCAAACTATTTGGTATAATGTAATATAGCTTTTCTATTTCACAGGAAATTGGTTATTTCTGCTGTATATATAAATTCAGTTTTTACAGTAGGAAAAAATTTGACTTCCAAAGATTACTAGGAAACTTTTCCATTTTGTTTTTTACCCATGTTTGGGCATGAGGGCTTGATGCCACATTTCTTTGATTTCTGGAGGAACTCATAGACATCTCATCTTAGTCGCTGCTGTTGCAACTCTCTAAAGCTCAATAAATGAACCTCAGGTTTGTTCACCTGTATTGAAGAACATACATTAAATGTACCATTCCAGAAAGAAGTGTTCAAATTCGGAATAAATCTGCATTTTGCTGAGAAGGAATTAGGCCTAATCTTCACAAATAAAATATTCTTGTGTTGGTAATTTTTCAATGAAAAATTCAATTTCAATGAAAAGTTTAATGAAAAATCTCTATTCAATTCAGAAAAACAATAGTCCGTAATAGTATTGGTGCTATGGTAAGAACTAGCAAAGCTAGAAAAGTTTTAAAATTGCACCTCACTGTGTTTAACTAATGCAGTGACAGGAATACATACAGAAAGCTATGAATTTTTTTTTTTCTTTTGAAATAATTTAGTTTTTAACTTACTTGTGTTATTGTGATTTAAAATGGTTTTCCAAAAGTCTCTTTCTTTGACTTAAAAGTGCATCTTTGCACATACGTTTGATGCTGAGGATGTAGGAGATTTAAGCTCAAGTTTTAATCTAGAAAATCACTGGGGGCTTTTAGATACTATGTTCAGCTTTAGCCTGAAAACCCCTTCCAAAGATTTTGTCACTGATTTCCCAGGAGCTCTCCTGGATCTGGAGAACCCTCTCACCATTTGAGCACTGGAATCTGTATCCTCTCAACAAGAATTTGTGATCTAAAGTATTATTTTGATTATCTTGAAGATATCTTTGCACACCATTATTAACCACTTTTTTTTGGCCTATTAAATAATGTTACAAACAGCTGTGGAAACACTTAATCTGGGAAAGTATATCTGTGCAACCTTTGTCAGGTAATTCCATATATATTATGCTTAATAAGACCCCTTCTTCAGCTTTAGCTAAACTGATCCAAATTAGGAGGGCCTGTGGGAGGTGTTTGAGATACTGAGGCTTGCTTACTGAAGGAGTCTGTATTGTAGTTAGGATACGAAAAAGGCACTATGGACATGTGAGAGGAAACAATTTCTTTGTTGTTGTTTTACTCATGTCTGAAAAGTCGACTTAATAAAGCCTGAAAAGCTAATTTTCCTGAGTGAAAAAAAGGTGTTTGAGTTACATATTTGTATGTAGAAAAGCAAAGGATTTTAAAGATACTTGCAGATCTAGGACAGCTTCTGATTATTGTTGGGTCTAATTTATTTTAAATTTGATTAAGCATTGTACCTTTAAAGCTTCTAATGTTAGCAAAATCTGTCCAATAGCATACACTACATAGTTAGTTTTATTTCTTTCAGGTAAACTTTTTTGTGCATTTTCCGGTATCAAAGAGCAAGCTCTTATTCTTTCAAGTGAAATATTTATGACTATATACTGATATTTGCTTGCTAAGTCCACGATCAGTTTTGTATTTGCATTTAAACTTATAGCAGCTTCTAGACCATTTTCAGTATGACATGTGCATTCAATTAGCTTCAAAAGGCTACCATAGAAAAAAGAACTGAAGAAATGTAGTTTAAATATATATGGTGTGTTCTTCTGTTACAGCAAGTAAAACAACAACTCAAGAAGGTTCTGAGATTTCATTCTAAGTTTTAATCTTCTTTGAGCACAGAAGAGAGATTGTTGAGAGTTCATGATAGCAGTGATATGTGGAAGGTCCCCACTTATTAAATTGATGAAACAAGACTCATTAGTACAATATGAGCATGTGGTCTCTGTCTAGCCTTTGGATCACTGGTGTCACACACTATGAATTTGTAGCAAACTATTTGTCCTGGCTGCTGTCTGCAGAGGGAAAATACAGCCAAGAGTAAAACTTGGTATGGCTTCAAACGCGTCAATATTTGAGGCAGTCCACCTTTTTGTGGGCCAACTTCTATGATATTATTGTTTGTGCTAACCTTAACCTTCCTTGACAAAACATTATTTAAGTCACATAAACAGAATTGTATTGTTGAGGCCAAATTTACTTGACTTTTATAAAAAGTACATTTATTTTTAAAGGTATTGTATCTACTTGCAAGCTCATGGGAAAGATAATTTTTACCCATTAAAGATATTGAATAGATTCTCATGTGATTATGTAGTTGTTTTATTTCCAGAATCCCTTTCTTCTTCATGATAATTTTTACTCTGATTTTAAAATAGGTGCATCTATTAAGAATTAAAGTTAAATAATCAAGAACTTTAATTTCTTAAATATTAATTTTTCTCTTTAACAGTGTTGGTGGTATTTTCCATGGTACTTTCCATGCAAACTAGATACATGTAGTATTTTATTGTCAAAATAATGTTTCAAGTAGTAAAATGGCAAGGGAATACTGACTGAGCTATTAATAAAACACACCAGCTTTTAGCTGGCAAAGCAGCCTTCTTTCCATCAAATATGTCTCAGCCTTTAATAAAGAAACTCAAGTGGTGTAGGTGAAAAATTACTTTTCTCACCCGGTCATCTGTCTGTCATGTATTATTCAGGTCACCAATGTTTGTCCTGAACTGTATCATTCTGTAGTTGTGTCAGGTATGAAATATGTTCAGTGTAATTCCATCAGACTTCACGAAGTTGATTAGAACAGATCACCTTTCGGCATGGGCACAAGTTATCTCAGCAGATTGAATGAAAAAGACTTATTTATCTTTGCCTGATAATAAAGAAAGAGATGAGCAAATTTATCCATTAACTTGAAAAGAGTCTCATATTTTGTGTGAAAACAAACTGAAGGCAGTAATTCTATTGAAAATACTTTAATACTTGAATGTTTCTTTGAAAACACGTTTATGTTTGAAACCAGAAAACATAAACCATGAGCCACATGCATTATATAACAAGCTTTTAAATGTTTCTTTTTTCCCCTTGAGCACAATCCTCAGAAACAATTAAATTGGTGTTGCTTTATTTTTGATACGTTGTTAAGGCTGAAATGATGCTTTGTTTCCTTAAAATTCAAAATGTTGGTGAAGGTCTAAGTATAATGGGGTGTGAGAAATGTTTTGCTCTAATTAGTAAGAATAAAAAAAAATAGACATAAAATACTTGTCAGCAATATCTATTAAAGTAGATAATTCTTTTTTTCTCAAGGATAGTGGCTAAACCTCTACTCTGCAATAATTTGGTAAAGAGATTTTTTTTTCTTTTGATTTTTATATCATTTATTCCCTTTTATGGATAATAAGTCTGTTTGGGTATTGAGAGGGCATTAATGACCTGAACAACCTTCTTAAAATTTGTGATAACTCAATGCAATCCTATCTCAAATACCCTTTCTAACTGAAAATATTAATGCCTGGTGTGCAGCTTCCGTAGATGTTCAGTGCTGCTGTGATGCAATTCCCTAAAGCATTGCATCTCAACAACAGAAAATTCAGAATAAGTTGTAAGACAGACAAGGAATGTCCTGATTTCCCACAAACTTTTATAGTGTCGGAAAGGTAGATCACCTTTTGTGGAATGTGACAGGTATTTATTTCATTCTGAATGAATACAAGTGTAGTATAACAAAGATGGCAAAACAAGCTGGGTTGGTATTGAAAACCAGCAGCTACTGTACAGCCACAGAGCCACCAGGCAGGTTCACCTTTTTCCTAACAAGGAGTGGAAGAGGTCTTTGCTGTTGGGTTGCTTTCCCTGCTCGAGCACTCTTCTAATGCAGCAGTGGGTATTGAAGCAAAGCTCAGCCTCAGTGCTTCCTGCTCCATCTCCCTTTTGCAGGAAAATGTAGTCTTAGGTGCCTGTCTCTGGAAAAGTGTGGGGACAATGAACCCTGAGAGAGGGGAGCTAAAGACATAAACCCAAACTCTGTGGTTTTGATAGGGTCCCTAGTTTTCATTTATTTCAAATTTCCTACAAAATGGATTTGTAGTTTCCATTTTGGCTATCTAATGGGACTAGCAGGAACTATTTTTTTAGGTCAGGGCTCTGTAATAATTCACTGTGTCATAATAGAAATGCTCAAGTTAATTTATTGTTCCAAGATATCCTGGTTTAAAAGCTCGACCCAAGAATGGGTGAGAGCAAAATTTTTTGAAGCATTTTCACACAAATGCCTATTTGTCTCCCTGGTGATCAAATCATCTAGCTTCAGTCCTCCAAACAAAGTGCACATCTGAGGTTTAAGCAGGTTATCCAAATGTCCCTTTTGAACACCTTCAGAATTTTCAGTCTGGGTTCATGATTGTAACCAGGTCTCTAGATTTTACAGTTCCTAAGTGTTTCAGAAGAGTAAAGTGCACAAAATGTGCTGTTACTCTTTTAATGTTTTATTAGGGCAATCTCCTTGCAAGAAACTGCTTTAAACTATCCCAGATTGCACAGAATATAACTCAGACTCAATTCTGTTAGAAACCTGGATCCATTAAGCTACCTATTTTTTTGTCAAAACCTTATGTTAAAGTTCAAGATATTTTTATTTTATATGAAACAGTTAAACTTATCTTTGAATTTTAATTTTGAATCCTTACAAGGTTTAGTAACTGCAGCACATGCTAGCTATTTTACTTTAAATAAATAGAACCAAATCCATCAAGACTAGATGATAAATATCAAATAGATGATCTTTAAACTCCCTTCCAACCCAAACCATTCTGAGACAAACCCTTATATTTTATCCAAAAAAACCCCACCTAACCTTATTGCAATTTTCTCCCTGAGCTGAAATATAAGAAACATAATTTTAATAATATTACAATATATTAGTAATAAAATAAAATAATTATTTTAAAATTTTGAAGTGTTGACTATGAGAAGTGCTAAGCATTTTTATGCATATTTTTTAAGCTGTTGTTGTGTTCGGTTTCCCAGCTCATCAGAAACCTTTAAGAACCTCAGTTTTTTCACTCTTTCATTCTTCATCCATTAATCTGTGTCTTTCCTCACCAAACTGATAAAGAGCTATACAGACTAAGGCCAGTTAATGGATGCACTGGGTCACGTTTTGCCCTCAGATACAAATCTGAGATCAGCAACCGTTGGCTCTACAGAGACTGCAGCCAATGAAAGTTTTGGTTGTGTATTTGAGGGTGCAATTTGCCCTACCTCGTTTAAGGAGGTCATGTAATTCATTAATGCCTGCGCAGTTTGTGCTGTGGAAAAGAACACTAAAGCTGTGTATAAATGCTCAGGACAATGTGTGTGCCACTGCAGAAGGTGAAGGCAGAATATACAGCATGCTAACAATTGGTTTAAAGACCAAGGCTGCAACTTTTATTGAAAAAAGAATAGCTTGAATTGCAATGTTACTTGACAGATAATAGTCTCTGCAGACGTAAGTAACCATAAAACCCGAGGGCACAAATCACGTGCTTCAGATCCCATGAAGATGTGATCTCCAAGCAGTACCAATACCAGGGAGGAAGATAATTTCTCAAGAGTGCTAGTGAGCACTGTGAAATTTTGTGGTTTGTTAAAATCAGATGCTGCAGTAAAGACACCTAGTGAATAATTTTCCTTTTACTTTTTTTTAAGGAAGAAGAAGAAGGGGCTGCTCCAATGCTCATTGAGAAAATGTGTTTTACATATAAACATGCAGCAGTACAAAGATTTCAATCAAGACAACAAATGAAGGATCCTAGTGTCTTTTATTTTTATTTAAGTTTTGCATAAATCTTCTCATGGTTTTTTCCAGTCATTATGTTTTAAGGGTATCCATACTGCTGTAAGAGAGTGAAAGGCTTTATTAGGCAGGTGAACCAAAGAGATGCAATTGAAAAGTTTCTAGGGAATTCATTGTGTGTTAGTGTGAGTTTCTCTGTTCCCCAAGCCATATTTTACAGGGATTTGGGTACAGATTATATGATGTTAGATGGCAATGGGGTATGGGAGTAATTTCTGTCTCATGACTTTCATGCCTAACAAATATCAACTAAATATAAACCGTGCCTTGTAATAAAAACCTATTTAATGAAATACAGGGGTTATACTGTTTGGGGGCTATATATCCAGACTGATTTCCTGTGTACTTTGTTAGGTTTTCCTACAATTTTTTACATCTGTAGTGGAATTCAAACACAGATTAGGACACGTAAATTAAAGTGTTTGAGTGTGAAATATTCTTCAAGAAGTGTGAAAAAGAAGATTTGAGGAACCACAGGTTCAGTACCCTCAGTCCCTGGGAAGGTGATGAAACCTTGAGAGCCTTGAAACCATCTCCAAACACATGAAGATAATTGGGCATAGTCAGCATGTATTTACAAAGGGGAAATAGTGTTTAACCAGAATTCTACAATTAAGTGATTAACTTGGAGGACAACAGGAGAGTAGTAAGTGTTCTTTACAATGATTCTAGTAAAAATTTTGACCCTGTTTCCAGTAACATCCTCGTGGACAAGATGACAAATCACAGGTTAGAGAGGTGGAGAGTGATGCAGATTGAAAACTGGCTTAGCAGCTGGGTCTAGAAGGTTTTGATAAGTGGCATGAAGTCCAGTTGGAGGCAAATAAGCAGTAGTGTACCCCAGGGATTGGTACTGGGGCCAGTACTGTTTGACACCTTCATTAATGATGTGAACAGTAGGACAGAGTGAACCCCCAGCAAGTTCACAGATGATGAAAACGTGTGCAGAGTGGCTGATACAGCAAAGGTCCTGCTGCTTGGAGGGATCTTGACAGGATGAAGAATTGAGCTGAGGGGAATCCCATGGTGTTCCACAAGGGGAAATGCAAAGTCCTACACCTGGAGAATTGTAAACCCAGGCACCCATACAAAACCAGCTGGAAAGTAGCTCGCCAGAGAAAGACCTTGGAGTCCTGGTAAAAAGGAAGCTGGCCAGAAGACTGCAGTGTACCCTTGCATCAAAGAAAGCCTACACTGTACTAGGCTGCATTTTGAACAGCATTGCTAGCAAGTCAAGGACGGTGAACCTTCGCCTCTACTCAGCACTGGTGAGACACATCTCTGATACTGTGTTCAGTTCTGGGCTCTTCAGTACAAGAAGGATTAAGGGACTGAAGCCTCTCTCACAGGAGAAGAAGCTCAATGAACTGGAACTATTCAGCCTGGGGAACAGATGTTTCGGGAAGATCTTATCAACACATATAGACACCTGATTCTATACAACAAAGAAGAGACAGCCAGACTCTTGTGACAGATAGGACAAGAGACAATGGCCACAACTGAAAATACAGAAAATTTCACTTAAATGCAAGAAAAAGCTTTCTACTGTGTGGGTGGTCAAACATTAGTTCATTTTGCCCTGATAGGTTATGAAATTTCCACTTGTGAAGATACTCAAAACCAACCTGGACATGATTATGGGCAATCTGCTCTAGATCACTCTGCATGAACAGAAGGGTTGGACTAGACAAGCTCAAAAGGCACCTTCCAACCTCAACGATTCTGAAATTCTGTGATATTCTTTATTATTTGAGTTATTCAGGCCATAGTAAAGCAGACACTGACATTTGAGAAGCTGAACTACTATTTGAACTCAATTGAGCTTGATTAGGTTGCCCACATGTTTATCTGGTTCCATTTTATGTGTATGACAGTATCTCTGATATACAGGGCTGACAGATAGGGCAAAGGATAGATGTAAATCTTACACTATTGTGAAGTTCTATCTGGGATCTTATCATGTTGCTTTAGGGTGTGTCGCGGTCTTCCCGCCGAGAAGATACACACAGAACACAGGTTTTTCAGAAAGGAAAGCGAAGACCATCTTTAATGACTTTAGCTTAGTTTTTATACACTTTTGCCAAGCATAGGAGCTTTGTAACAAAGACAGAGATTGGCTAGCACATGAGAATCAATTAGTACACAATTAATAATTGGTAGGTTATTTCTAGCGCGGGGAGTAGGAATGGAATTCCATAACATTTCGTTATCAGAGCAGCTTCGGTGCCACAATGTCTGTAGTTTTAGTTTCTCAGGCATAACATGCAGCTTCTCTACGCTGTTTTTCTTAATTAGCACGCACAAGGACAATTTGCCCTTGAGCTCTCTCTCCTTAGGGTATCCTTTATAATATGGTTGTAAAGTCAGGGCTACTGTAAGGGCCGCAACAAGGGTGTCTCAGATTGTGATGGCTCAGACATCCCTTGTTGTAAAAGAAGACCGATGAATAGCAAGAATTATGTACACTAGATATATATTTAGAACATTTAGACACCATTTACACTGGAAGGCCGGTACCTGAAATTGTTTCCCATTCAGCTCTAGGTCTTACAGTTGAAAAATGAACTGTGCATAACAATCCAGACTTCTTCCTTGGCAACAAGTGTATTAGATGGTCCCTTCTTCAGCTGATCTAAACCAAAATTATATGACGAAACTGGTACACATTTTTTGAGGACCAATTGGGAAGTGCTAAAATGAAAAGTGTTGATAATTGATGTTGTTAAATTTCCACTTCTATTCTCCCAAACCTACAGAATTCAGTAAATAAGCTAATGAGGATTTCATCATGGTCTTTTCATGTTGTGGGTCTAGAGATTAATGTTACTATAGATATCTTTCATGAAGATTTCTGGACTGGTTAGAATATCTCATGTCTCTCTTGCAAGGGTGTAACCTTTTCTGTTTGAGGCAAGTTAGATTCTAGTTTTCAAAAGAAGACTCAGAGACTATATTTCAAAATTAGGTAATGATAGATAGTCTATCATATTTCATTGGGGTTTTCTTATGTAAAGAGGAGAAAAAAGTCTGTTGTACAACCCAAGGTATTAGCTGTACAAGAAAAATTGTAGAAATATTTTTCTCCATTTTTTAAAAAAATTGGTTTTTGCTAGTGTAGCTGAAAGCAATTTGTTGTCATTGCTTCATAAGCATAAGTGTGTTAAAACCTAAATAGACAAAATAAAAATTTCCACTGTAGTAGCTGTTTTCATAATGGAATGAACAGCTGAAAAATCTTTGAGAAAATAAAATAGAACTCTATTATTTCTATATAATTTCTCTATTATAATGAGCTACCATGATGATTAAAATAGTTGATTAAATAGTATTTATCACACTGAGAAGAAAACCTTAACCTGACTATAATACTAAATTCAGACCTTATGAGCTTCTAGTTAGTCAAGTGGTTAGTTTACCCTTCTGAAATTCCTGCTCCTTTGATGAGGACATATTTACATTAAACGCAGAAAGCACCTTGTCAGTGATCTTGCAATCATTTAACAATGCTGATTTTCCCATTTAAACATGTCTGCTCAGTGAGAATTCTGTCTGTATTCATGTGACTCTGCCAGATGTGTCAGTAGGCTGTTCAGGAATAGACATTTCTAAAAAGAGTCAGCTTTGAAAAAAACATGAATCAACATTTAGCTTCAAACAGAATTAGAGTGGAGTTAAACTGATATCAAAGAAGTTAGGAAGTTTGCCTTGTCACAATGTGAAATATAGTCATACAGGATGTTTCAGCAAGCAAGTTTGCAGGTAGCATTTCGAAAATCAGTGCACTTTTTAAACTGTATATGGATTTTTTTGTGTTTATATAATAATTATTACTTTCTTTTGACATAAATTTATTTAAAATATAACTTTTACCTTGATGTTTTTAAGAATCTTAACCTATGTTTATAGTGTTGTACTTCTCATAAATGCTGTTTTTATCCATAAAAGCCAGAGCCTGGTTGGCATCCCCTCCTTCTAGCTCTTGCCTTCATTAATAAATGTGCTACTGCCTAAAAATTAGATTTCACATGAATAGATTTTTTAGCCAAGAAAGAATTATTATTTAAAATACTGGGAAATAATTTTCCTTATGTAGAATGTTATACTGAATTTAAATAAATATTTTGGATAAAAATACAAGTCCTGTGTCCAGTTCCCATTCTTTGTATCTGTAAGTACTGATTTTTAGAGTTAAGGTGACCTAGAAAAATTCAAGGTAATAAGGTACAACTTGGCAAAATGAGCCCAAATCAAATGTCATATATTGCAAGGCTGCTTTCAAGTTGTACCAAGTCCAGAAAGAATACAAGATTTCTTATCACACAAACTCTGAAAGTCACCCAGAGATACTAAATCAGGAGAGTATTTTCCCACTTTTTGTCATGTTTTAAGCGTTTGTTCTAATAATGAGAAGTATCTGGTTTTGTAGAAGGAAAAAAAAAAATCCTTTTGAGTTTCTCACCAAAACAGCTGTTGGCACACATTTTGAAAGTTTGAAGAAGAGGACATGGACTGGTTCAGTGAGAATGTGCAGCTCATAATTTTACAGAAATAACACTGCACAAATCATTACACTGTCATGTTTAAAACCTGAGAAACACCATGTGGAGAATATGCTTTTTTACATCATAATGGAATACTTCTATCTGTGTGAGTCCAAATACGTGTATTTGCTAATGGTCAGAACTTAACTTACTGTCTGGAACATTCTACATTTGAGGTCTTATCCACCGAGAATTTGCAGCTCTCACAGAGATCAAACAATTTCAAATTTGCTTAATTTCTTTCAAGTTTTTCTCTTGAGTTCAACACATTGAGCTGACCTTTAGTGTACTAAATGATGACTTCCTTGTTTGTTTGGTTCTTTTAAGGAAACTGTTTCTTCATGCCTTTCTTGAAGTCTGTGGGGACCCAGTTTAATTTTCTTTAAGGAATGTCAGTGACTAGTTTTTTATATTTATTTAGTATTATCAAAACACATTGTGGTAAAATTTATAAAACAAAATGAATTGCAAAGATGTAAAGCTGAATGCCATCTGGGTTTTTGTAGCACCCTTACAAAATAATTATTTGGTCCCATGTGGCTGCAATATTTTATGTAATAATGTTGTGGATGAGGTTTTTTCTAAGCACATTTAGAAGCAGAATTTTTCTTTTAGGAATTTCATCCCATCATCGTTTTATTGGATAAAATTTTTTGAGTTAAATTAAATAAAAAAAGACTTCAGAATGGTGTGAGGTGAAAGCAGACCTCTCCTTTTTTTTTTTTTTTAAGGATGTAAACATCATCAGGAAACAGGTCAAATCTAGGGGTCATCAGGTCCATAAAACAATTTTAAATTCTCTTTTATGAGACTTTTCTGAGTAGCTGAGCTGCTTTATATAATTTCATACTTCTTATGGAATGAACAAATAAGCAATACTCTTTCCTATTGCTTCATTTTGTGCAATTTTCCATCTTCATTATGTTTTCGTTTAACTGTTCTTCTGTCATTTTGCACATTTAACAATATTATGTAGTAATATTGATGAGGTGTTAGGTACTAAGACTGTGGTGTTTACTTATTGAAAAAACAATGTCTCTAATACTACCCACTGTATCAAGTTTACTTTGAAGAAGTGTTTTCAAGGTAATCTCACAAGCTTTTATTTCTATTCTGGACACTGCCTACCCTGATTCAGTGTGTTTATATTTCCAGAACTGATATTAGTTGATTGTAGTCATAGTAATGTTAAACTGAAATAAGATATGCATGCAGTATAGTTATGAAAATACCTATCTAGTAAATAGTGCACTTATTGAGTCCTAAATGTGTGTATGGTTTTCAGTGTTATGGTTGTATAAGATAGCTTGAGCATGTCCCATTTTCACCCCATAAATTAAAGCTGGCCAGGGTCAACTGTAAGTTATGTTTATTTTTTTCTCAATGAAAGTATTTGCTTTTTAAATTTATTTAACCTTTTTCTTTTTTCTTTTTTTTTTTTTCTCTTGGAACTACTACTCCTTTATGTATTTCTCCCTTCCTTTGAAAGATGCACACCCTCTGTCACGTAACTCGAAACATTCCTGCAATGCATGCAATTTCATGTACATGTGTTACCACAGTTCACATTCTTTTGAAAATAACCACGTCCCAAATTAGGCAAACTTCTGATATCTCAGACAGTAATGGAGTGTATGCATGCCACCGCAGATATGTATGCCACCACAGGCCATGGAATTGGTTATTAATCAGTAACCTGAAAAGAGAAAGAAAGGCCATATCCCAGGCTGGCAAAAAATATCTGGGGCTGGCACTGCACAAAAAGACTTTTGTCCATTAACCTTAGAGAAAAAAACATAATTGTGTGCTATTTAGCTTAAAGTCTGTCTTCTCTTAGCTTATAAGCAAAGAAAAACTGAGATGTTGTTAAAAAAATTAATAAAAAAGAAAAAATAATAGAAAAAAACAAAACAAAACAACTCCCCCGAAAAGCCCCAAGAACTGATTTCAGTAAAAAAAAAAAAAAGTATGTCCATTCTATGTCTTCATATAGTGGTATTGAAATATATCACCTGTGCCTTGCTTATGAGGATTCTTCAGTGTCATTTTTAATAGAAAAGTCTTTTTACTTGCTTAAGGGTCTGGACTTTGTTAGAGATTAAACCCAGTGATGAAAACACTGAGTATAATGAATTTTCATTGTATTTAGTTGAAGTCTGCTAAAATCCAACGTTTGCATAACTTTTATGATAAAAGTAAGACACTCAACTTGGCCATATTTGTATTTTAAATGCTTTGCTCTGAGGAGACTAGGATTCTATTTCCAAAATTGGTCTTCTCAGCATGTTCATTCTTCCTTTGCACAACAGCTCTTGGAAGTACTGATAGACTTTTCTCTTCTTAATTAATCTGAGAAAAAGGTTTTATAGCTTCACTCTTTTTCTTCTGTCACATAATGGAGAAACACCACTATGCTCTCTATCACTAGTATTACTAAAAAATTTCACTATGCGCTTATTGTCATCATGCAGAGTCAAAGACTGTTTTGTGTGTTCCACACAACAGTACTCTTAATGAAAATAGAGATTTTAGATCATGGACGGTGGAGCTGTTACACTGACTATGATCTTTATTTTATATTCACAATACAGACAGCAAGGAAAATTCTTATTGCAATCAGTGATGTAATGGGGACTGAATTCAAAATTCATACTAGTGAAAGGTGGTAGTGAGAATTGAAAACTGCAATAGATGCATTTCAGTGGTACTGGAAATAACTGCAGATTACTGCTTGCAGCACTTCCAAATATATTGCAGTGCACCCAGGAAAATTTGCTAGGCAAGCATTTAGTGCTACTAAACCTTCACGTGTCACAGGACAGTATCTGAAAAGAGGGGGGCTGGAGAAAGCAGGAAAGAGAAGAAGCAAAAAGGAATGGCTATGAATTTTCTATGAAATTCCATACTCTTGTTATTTTTTACCCTAGAAAATTGGTGTTTAAATTATGTGCCAATTATTGGTTCTTGCAGTATTCTGTTTTAGAGAATTTTCATGAAGTAGGAAAAAAAAGATTCAATGCAGATGGAAATGAAAACATCTACAAAAGCAGCTGATGTTCATAAATAAATTAAGCAGTTTGGCATGCAATGAAAAGAAGAATACATATTAGCAATTCTTTATTGTATTGATCCTTTAAACTCCGGCATGTGTGCCACAGTTAAACACTTTTGTGTATTTTAAAGCTGTCATTTGTAAGTTTGAGCAAAGTACAATAAACCTTAAGGGAAGCTTCCTAACAGGCAGACTTGCAGTCAGAGTTCAGTGTATTTTCTTCATCTTTAATTCAGTAGGAAGCCTTTTTAAGTAGGAAATGAGGGTTCCATTCGTATTTGCCACTGGAGAGCTGCAGTTCATTGAGTGGGCTTCATTGTCTGGACTTGCCAAGCACAGAGGGGGTGTGTAGCTAGGAAGCCTTTTTCCCTTAGTATTGGGTGAATCACTGTCAGATGAGAGGCAGTCCAAGCTGATACAGCACCTTGACAATCCGATTTGGCCTGTTGTGATCTATTATACTTTATTTCACAGCATCTGGTACCTAAAATCTTTCCTGACCACATTATTCTTCTCTCAGATTGTCTAGAATGCACAAGTTTGTTTCATGCTTACTTTCTGTGTTAATGAAATGTGTGTGAATGCACACGCGTGCATGAATTCAAGATTTATTGCTTTCTTGACTACTTTGAAGGAGTCTTTACTAAAAGCAACTGACTACAGTTAGATTATCAAGGATTTAGCAAGAAAAAAATATATGTATAAATAAAATAATAATTTTAAAAGAATGTGGAAAAACTTGGCTCTGTTATGATTCTATAGTTTTTCAGTGCAATGCTGAAAACAAATCTGAAGAAAACCCTGCACAGAATACAACATAAAGCCTCATGTGATATTTAACGCAGATTCACAGGATAATAGAAAAATTTTGGTTGTAAAGAACCTTTCAAGATCATCTAGTTCCTATCCTACCCCAGCCCCTGCCATGGGCAGGGATGCCTTTCACTAGATCAGGTTGCTTCAAGCCTTGTCTAACCTGACCTTTGCCACCATGGAAGAACCATCCACAACTTCTCTGGGAAGCCTATTCTGATGTCTCATCACTTTCAATGAGAAAAATTTCTTCCCCACATCAAATATAAATTTACCCTCTTTCAATTTAAAACCTAACTACCAGTATCTACTGGTATTGGAATTGGGATTCCTTCTCTGTAAGACTGCTCTCAGTCCATTCAACACCCATAAGTTTTCCTTGACCCAGCTGCAGACCTTGCACTTGGCCTTCTTGTACTTCCTGAAGTTCATGCAGGCCCAATCCTCCAGGTATTTCAAGGTCCCTAGGGATGGCCTGCCTTCCCTCAAGTCCATCAACTGCACCACACAGCTTGGGTTCATCTGAATGCTGCAGATGCTCACTCTCACTGGCTAACAGGCCAAATGTAGGCCCCTGGGAGGCACCATTTGTCACCGATCTCCATTTGGGGATTAAGCTGTTGACTCCAACTCTTTGGATTCCTCCATCCTTCCAGTTACTTCTCTATTGTACTTCTCTCTTCTCTTCTATCTTCATCCATCAAAGCATATATCTCCAATTTAGCAATGTTGTGTAGGATTGTGCCAAAGGCCTTACAGAAGATAAGACATCTGTTTCTCTTCCCTTTACACACCAACATGGCCAACCCACTGTAGAAGGCTACAGATCAGTTGGGCAGAATTTTTGTTTCATGAAGATGTATTGATATCTCCAGTCACTCCCTTGTCATTCAAATGCCTTGACACAGCTTCCAGGAGGATCTCTTCCATGAGCTCACTGAGCACAGAAGCTGATTGGTCAGTAGTTCCCATGGCCCTCATTTTTACCCTTTTTTAAAATGGGTGTGATTTTTCCCTTTTGCTAATCACAGGGGACTTCACCTGACCATTTCTTAGGCTCCTCAGAATCTTAAAGGAATATAGCCTCATTTATAAGTGAGGAACTGAATAGAACCAAACTGTTATTTTTGTCATGGTTAAATTAAAATAAAACATGTCAAAAATTATGGCAAAATGTGTTTGTTGAGATTCACTACAAATATCTTGCTCTAATGGGTGGAATACACTATCAAGTTTGGCATGTGATAATGATGTTACCTTGAAAATGGAGTTATATGTTGGTCTTTCAGAGCACAGTTTGTATGCAGCAAACAATTATGCATATCATAACAGATAATTACCTTGCTGATGGTTTTCTGTCTTCAGCTAAAGGAAAATAATCGCTGATCAAACAACTTGGTCATCCAGATTCTTGATTACATTTCTATATAGAAGTGTGTTTACATGCAAGTGCAGAAAACTGCTATAAAGAGAACGGTTATATAATTTGAAAAATATTTTACCTACATTTTTCATTATTTCAGAATGTTTTTTAGTGTTTTCTTTTTACGTCATCGTGCATCTGCACATGCCTTGTGATGAGCTTTGCAGTTGGTTTATTGACATTTCTGTGTTATAATATTCAAGTTATTAATATAATGCAGCAAACTACTTTTTAATTGGCATCCCAAGTGATAAGTAAAATTTACCTCCTCTATGGAGGCCCTGACTGTTATAAACATATAGGGATAGAAAAATTTCATTATTTTATTTAAAAAATAAAAACCCCAAACCCATAGTAGATGTCATTGAAACTTTTCTTTAAATAAAACAGAATTTTAAATAAACATAATTGTTGTTGTGGTTTCACCTCAGTAGGCAGCTCAGCACCATGCAGCTGATCTCTCACTCCCTTCTGAGTGGAATGTGGGAGAGGATAAGAAGGGTAAAAGTGAGAATACTCATGGGTTGAGATAAAGACAGTTTAATAGGTAAAGCAAAACAAAATAAAGAATCTATTTACTGCTTTCCAGATGTTTAGCTATTTCCAAGAAAGCAGGACTTTATCATATGTAATGGTTCCTTTGGAAGAAAAGTGCTCTATCCCAGATGTCTCTCCATTTCTCCGTCTTCCCCTGGCTTTTATTGAAGAAGACAATGTCACATGATATGTAATATCCCTTTGGTCAGTAGGAGTCAGCTTTTCCAGCTGTGTCCCCTCCCAAGCCATTGTGCACCCCCAGCCTCCTTGCTGGTTGATTGGAGGGAGGTGCAGAAGAGACCTTGATGCTGTGCAAGCTCAGCAATAACTAAAACATCTCTGAGCTATTGAGCTGGTTTTGGCTGGGGCAGAGTTATTTTCTGCACAGTAGCTGGTATGGGGCTCTGTTTTAAATTTATGCTGGAAATGGTGTTGATAATTAAGGGATGTTTTCATTTTGCTTTTGACTCCAATGAACCAAAAGGATATCCCAGACCATATGGTGCCACGCTCAGCATATAAAACTGGGGGAAGAAAGAGGAAGTGGGGAATGTTCAGCCTGTTGGTGTCTGTCTGCCCAAGTCTCTGTTATGCCTGATGGAGCCCTGCTCTTCTGGGGATAGCTGAGCATATGCCTGCCCGTGGAAAGTGGTGAATGAATTCCTTGTGCTGCTTGTACATGTGGCTTTTCTTTCCCTATTAAACCATTCTTATCTCAGCCTATGAGTTTTTTCACTATTACTCTTTTGATTCTCTTCCCTGTCCCACCTGGGGTGAGCAAGTGGCTGTGGGGTTGACGGCTTGGGTCAAATCATGAGAGTTATCAACACTGTATTGGTCACAAACCCAAAACACAGCACCCTATAAGCTGGTATGAAGAGAATTTACTCTATCACAGCCAAAACCCATACAATTATGAAGGTAATTTATACAGCAGATAAAGCAGAAAGGTAGCATCATGAACTACTTGAACACAAAACACAGGTCTACTGCTAGGGGTTTTAATCCAGCAAAGAGTTTGAGCACAATTAACTTCTTGGCAGCTGTGCAGACCTGCTAAGTTGAAAGGGCAGAAATTCAGGGTGGAGACTCAGTCTTGTTGCCATCAACAGCAAGGCTTCCCAGGCAACTCACTTACTGCCCCTTAAGGGTTACTTCAGACAGACAAAATAATAAATTACAAGTAGGGACTCCAGATGCTATGTCCAATTCAGGGATCAGAGTACTACAAAAGAAATTTGGGAAAAGCTGAAGTCTTCTAAAATTAAAATTTGTACCTAGTTGGCAGAGTTACCAGCCCCTGTCTCGTAAGCTCTCTAACACCTGCCATGATAGATTAGGACCTCTATGCATGACTATTCTTGCCTTTGTGGCCTTGTAAAAAAAAGTGTTGGAAAGGACTCCCAAACAGTAATGAGATATGGTGTTTATGTGATAATTTTTACTTCCGCTACATTTAAAAAAACTTTTTTTTCAGTTATTCCTTATTTATTTGGAGGTGATGGGTGTTTTTATAGTTTCTTGCTTCTGATTTTTTTTTTTATGTCTTCAGGAAGGGAAGCAATACCAAAGAATTTCTACTGTTTGAGTGTGTTAGGTTTTTTACTGTGCCTTCAGGCAAAATTTTCCTAAGATTGTAAGTCCAGGCTATTCAAGTGGCTGATTGACTGCAAGGCGCAGAGGTTGAAAAATTTCTGGCAGCAAGTCAACTTGCGGTAATAAAAGCTATTTTTTTTTCCAAGACCATTAGTTCCCATTACATGGACACCACAAAGCCCCAAAAGATAAAATCAGCTGCAAAAAGTATTCACACTTCTCACTTATTCTGGAAGTTAATTTTGCAAACCATATTTTGCCAACTGCTTTTTCAGAAATAATGCTGAATCTGGAACAGGAACATTATCCTTGACTTCCTTCCCCTCCACTTTCAATCCCCATCAAGCTCCTTCATACAGAGATTGCTCAAAGCAAGTCATGAGCAATAAAGAGAGTATAGGAGTTAAATTGCTGCAAGAAATATTGCAGTAATGTGGATTCTGCTCAAGCATGCCAGAAGATTATCCCTTGCAAAGGAAGTGCTAAAAGGTGTAAAGGGAGCATTTGCATGCAATTTTGAAGCAAAGCTTACCTTCTACTCTGAGGCATTCTTACCTCCACATAGATTTGTATGGTTTTCATTTTCTCCTTTCCAAATTGGAAGGATTTTTGCACTTAGGAGTAAAAAGGAGGGTAAAAACTCATTCATTTTTTGACATAGCCCACTCTATTTCTTCAGAAATCATTAATGTCTCTTATCAGTGAAAATAAAAAAATGTACTTTTTTGAATGAGAATCTGCAAAGCACATATGGGACCTATGAAGGCCAAGCCACTCTTGACAATAACAGCTGCTTTTAAAGATAAACAAGAGAATTTACAACTCAAAGTTTCTTCAAACAGAAGACCTCTTTGTGGAATTAATTTCAACCACTGAGTATCAGTACTGAATTATCAATTTGTGCTAGCCCATTTGAAATATACTCCATATACATATCTATTCCATTTGCATTAGGTTTTTTAAGGCATGAAAAAGATTGCTAATGTAACATTCCTGGTATGCATGGTATATTGTACTTAATTTGATAATGAATAAAAAGTCAGAATTGGGAATACTTTCCAGGATTAAAAGCATTAAGCCACGTCCTGTTTCTCTTAAGAGGCAAGAACTGCTGTTCTAGTTCAAGCAAAGGTATAATGGTTATTGGTCTGTAGTGGATGTTTAGGAAAAGGACATAAAACCCAGGATGAGTACAGAATTTTCCTTATCCTGGTAGTTTCCTAGGAGTTTCCTCGTTTCCAGTGACCATGAATTTAGACATGGAATTTTCAGAGCTGCAGATTTAAGTCCACTATTACACTTACTCTTCATTCATGTACTCATCTCCATGACTTTGTAAAATATTTGTGTCTAATTATATTGATTTCTTCAAGTCTCAGTGAGAAGGCTTTCCACTACTGAGGGGAGTACGGAAAATGTACTAATTTTGGCTGACTTTAGGCCCATGGTCTGATAACTCTATTTCCTTTATGTGATATTTAATAATAGTACACTTCAGTCAGAATTTATGAAACACACAAGACAAAGTGGTTTTGCTGTTTTTCACGCTTGCCAGTCTGGTATAAAATGAGAGACAATAACACATCTCTTCAGCAGATACAACCAAAGAGCTGGGGTTAGTATTTAATCTGCAAATGGTATTATCTGGAATTTGTAAAAAGAAAAACAATGCAGAGGAGGGGAAAGATTATACTATTTGTGCAAAATATCAATTATTTTATGCAAACAACTTTGGAAACATATGGTAACTTCCAAATGTGATTCACCATTTCTTAAATTCAGAAGGAAGAGAGGCTAAGAGTACTAAGATATGTTCCATTTTATATGCAGTGGTTAGAGTATGATTTCTATGAGTGAAAGGGTCTGGTTGGGAGAATCAGTATCTCCCACATCACAATCACTCCAACAATTAGTGTGCTTCACTTGGTATCAATGGGTATTAGAAGAGTGTATGGGGAAAGACAATAAAATGCCACTGCTACTTTCTCAATATGCCTGAAAGAACAGAACATTTTATACAGTAATATCAAAATATGCTATTTCACCCATTTTCTGTATAACAGATTACTTTTTATTTAAGAAGAAATTTGCATGAAAGGACCACAGATTTCAAGTTTTAGTAAATATGTTATTGTCAGTATAAAATACTATGAGAAATTAAATTTAAATATGATAAAAACAAGGTGCTGGAGTTTATCCTATGTCCTCTATGATATCAGCTGTCTTAAACACACTACTATTAAGTCAAATGCTAAAATATGAGGCACCAAAAAAAACCCCTAAAAAATAAAATAAAGGAGAAATGCAGCGCATCAAAATTTTTGAATTTCTTAACTTTCAAAGATTAAAAGTCTGAATGGTAAAATAAAAACCCTTTCATCTTTTTGTTTTAAGAAATGTAGATAATGCTACTTCCTGCAGTTTTGAGGGACATAAAACAGCACAAGCTATTGGTACATCTGGGAAACTAAGGTTAAACAGTCTTCAGCTGTAACAAGAAATTTTTGGACAGACACAAGGAGTGATTTTTGGGATTGTTCTCTCAGACACCTGGTGAGATTTATTTAGTTGTCCTGTGTAGAACCAGGATTTGGATTTGATGACTGCTGAGGGTGTCTTTCAACTCAGGATACTCTATGATTCTACGAGAACAGTATGGCTGTTTCTGTGCCCAGATTTTGGCTCAAAGGCCACTGAAATGGTGCCAGAGACAGAAAACCTTCAGAGGCCCTTCAGTACCACTACACTAACGTTTATATTCCATTTCTTTCCTTCTACAATTTTTTTTTTTACTTATTTAATTTTAATATACCTAGATTAGAAACGAAATCTTGAGTATGAAAGCCTTTAGTAGGAGCTCTGGTATTTGACTCTACTGAATGGAAGTTTAGGTATGAAATCAAGAGCGGCTTCAGTACATTAATGATTAGAGTCTCTTTATTTACAAAGTGATTCTGAAAGAAATCTAGAAGTGATTTTTAGTCATAGGTGATATTTATAGTTCTATCTCTGGAATTTAAAAGAAAAAAGCTTATTATTTATTCCTGAAAATATATCAGCTTGGTTTTCAGTAACAAATGCATTCAATAAATGACTGGACATGTGGAGTTTCCTGAGTTTGAAGTATAATCACAGCAACTTAGTTAATGCAAGTTAAGATTTAAAGACTTAATGGAGGCTTAGAAATCCCATAATTGGAGATTATATTCCTTTTCTCTCAGTGAATTTATCCTGTTCATTGATTATTTTGCTCTTTCACTTGTGCTCATGGAGGTTCATCAAGATGCATATTTACTTGATAGTAGCTTCCCAATGTATTTTATTTTCAGATTAAAGCTTTTTATAGTAAGAATTGAACACAACACGCACTAACTCCAACTCTGTCATTATTAACTTATTTAAAAATACGCATTATGAATCCTGTAATATTAAATTGCACCATACAAAATGGCGTATGATCTTAAGTTGCTGTATTCTCTCTTGCACATTTATCAGCTCTGTTATGCAGCCATTAGTCTTTGCAACACTCCCATTACTTTCCATGGGACCATCAAACAAGCAAGGATTTTTCATATCATAGAGTTAATGGGAATTTTAAAGAGCTTGCAAAACGTTTCAGCCATCTTGAAGTTTCTAAGAAGTGTTTTGACTGCTGTTTATATATTTTGAATATATACGAACCCATCCATATCCAGACTGCTGCACTGCAAAACCAAATAGTAATTCTGTAAAATATCATTTCAAACATTTATCATTTAAAACATTTAAACATTTAAGCTTTTAAGTTCAATGCAAACGAGATTAGAATCTGCCACTTCTTTTTTTTTTTTTTTTTTTTTTTTTTTTTTTTTTTTTTTTTTTTGTAAGACTGGTGTCTGGTGCTTTTAGTGAGGGTTGACGTGTTTTCTAAGAGAATAGAGAATAGGAGTTATTTAATCTGTGGTTTATGTTGTAGAAAGTTCTCAGGCACTCAACAGTGCTTTCACACAACCACATACCTGCACCTGGGCTGTCCGAATAGGTTTACTGCTTCATCAGCAATGCCAGCAGAAATGTTTGTGTGATTTCTTCCTAATCCATTTTGATCCAAATTTGATGGGCAAGTACAGAGTTGCTATTTAAACTAAACCACCTTATTTAATTGAAATTGGTGAGGAAGAAACCCTATGCACACCTCAGCTAGCAGACACCAGCCTGTGGTATTCTCCAGCAGGAGGATATGGTACCAAATGTCAAGGGAGAGTAAGGTAACAAGTACTTTCTCATCTGACATAGTTACTGTTAGAAGAGGACACATCTACATCTTTGTGTCTTTAGAATACACATAATAACATAGAGGAAGAAATTATAACTAATTTAGATTGTTGTATATATCACAGTTATAATCAAAATTAGAACGTTTCCTAAGAACATTTATCTTTAAAGGCTGTATTTAATAGGAAGATAATATTTTCAAAATATGAGCAACATGACATAGCCATAGAATCACCAGATGAGTCAGTGTGCAATAAAGTAACCAATAGTACTTCTCTGTCCATGCTTCAAAAAAACGTAGAACAGATATATTGTGTTCCTTACTTCACTGATCAAGACAGGCAAAAATAAAGGATTCTGGGAGGATTTTATCTTTAGTGTAGGATGAGAACTTTAGATAAGGCATTAGGTTCTTGTAATTTAGTTATTGATGAGTATTGGGTAGCTGAGGTAGAGAAGTCACATTTAAAATAATCTTTTCTAAGTCATAAAAATTAAAAGTGATGTTGGCCAGTAAAGTCAAAGAACTGGTTTTTGTCCCATCTCTCTCCTTAAGGTGTATGAATCTATAAGAACTTCAGCTTTACACTAGTATTGACAACTTTTATCTCTTTCTGGTTAAGAAGTATTTGATGGAGTTGAATATCTCTGTCCAAGAATTTCAAATATATTTTCAAGAAAACTAATCCATTGAAAATTTATCACTCTACAGGAATTATGCCTGTCAGATACTTCCTTTTTTTACATTTAGAAATATGAATAAAATCATTGGTGTTCATGAATAGTTTTGTTTTGCGGTGTTTTGAAGGGTTTGGGATAGGAGTCCACAAAGAAAACCAGAAGGAGTAAGAATGTCTGTGAAATAATTACATTTCTGGGTGATATTTATCAACACAAAATAATTTAAAATCATTTAATATAATAATATAGAAATATAATAAAATAATTTAAAATAAGTTAAAATAATTTAAAGTACTTTCCTTTCCAGATTTTTTATTTCTTCTGTTCACACTGTAACACATTCCCAGATGATGCTGGCTAGAGAGATGAATTTTGTTCACAGTATAACATAAATATGTACAAATACCATCCAAGCACAGAGCTAGCCTTGAGACTGTTTCTGCATCCTTTCTATTTTGTCTCTGATTTGCATTTCAATATAACAGCTGATGCATTCTGTCTTCATATTAAACTCTGAGCCTTTAGAAATAATACAAAGTAATATAGGCTGAAAGGTCTCATCAAGTCTTTAGGCAAAGACTGCCAGCAGGTACAACAACCACAGCTACAGAAACAATTTCTGCCCCACCCCCATGTTACTGTTCATGAAAAATTCACCCCAGTAAATTTTTTTCCTATGTTTTAATGAGTTGTAATTGTTTAAATTTGGTTTGTATCATATAGTGATTAGAATCCTACAACATTTATTCAAAGCAAATTAAGTTTCCTGGCCTTATAAAGTAACTGAAGGCTTGAAGATAATGATCAGTCATGGAGTTTTGGTTTGTTCTAATTCTTGATATTCTAATCTATCCCAATAATTTGAGATTTTCTTTTACTTCACATTTCTGTTTAATGGATATGTACAGATATGATTCCAAATTGCTAATCTTGCATAATAATTTTCTTCTAAAATCAAGTCAACTAATATTGTAAAGGCTGAAAACCTTTTGATTCTGATCTAATTTTGATTTGGAGGGGGAAGGTTTTTGTTGCTGTTTGTTTTCTGTTCACTTATATTGCGATGAGTGAGGGTGGTATAATGCCACGACCTTCTGGAAGCATCTGTGCAGGAAAACCCTTCAGCAGGGCCAGCACACACACACACACACTGGATAGCTCAAATAAGGTTGATGGTAAAGAGCCAGCAGGAGCTTTCGTATGGGGTTCCGCAGAGAGGTTTATTCCTCTCACGCACGTGAAGGAGCCCAGGAACAAAAAGCGAAGAACAATGGAGGGTCCAGGTTTAAGTACAGGGGGCGATAGGGGTGGAGAGAGAGCCTCAGGGGCCAATAATCAGAAGGCACAGGGCAGTACACAGGCAGGGCTAGGATATGGGAGCCAGTGGGAAATAGAGAGGGAGTGGCTGAGGAACAGGTCAGTGAGGGAGCTGGGGAGGGAGAACATTCTGGAGCAGGGACATGTATGTTGGAAAGAGGCAGGGGGGCAACAGGCCAACTGGGGAAGCAGAACTGGGGTACATAATGCAACAGACATCCCTGGGAGAAGCCTCTTTCTGTCACCCTAACTTGGGGGATGCCTCTTAAAATCTTTTCCTCCATAGGGTTCTCATGGCTGCTTGATTAATGGGCCCACCGACTGCCACACACTTGCTTTTAGAGCGAAAATGAATAGATACTTTTGTGAATATGCTGGAAATATTGTTGACCATTGTAAAACTTGACCCTTAGAAAAAATGATTTATAATATGCATGAACATTTCAGAAAATAACAAAGAATGACCCAAGCCCAGAACCTGGTGACAGGCCGTAAAACAGATGGAGCTTTACCCAAGGCATGACACTGAAGTATTGTCGTCATGGATGGTGAAGTTGCTATATAGAAGTTCTTATTAAACAGTTCTTAAAGATTCTCCCTAGAACACAGATCTATCTAGCAAGAAAGGCAGGACCACAGCAGAGTAGCATGCCTTCCTCAAGAATTCTATTGATGCCTTAGGTTTTAACTTTTATATTTCTTCCAACCCTGTACTGCCCAGTGTAACTCTGAAGTTCCTTGTAGCTCGTTAGCTGCTGCTCTCTTTTCCTAAGTAAGATGTAACAAAGCCTCCTTGGCTTGCTCTCCAAGGACACCCAGACTGTCCTAGGCCCAAAAGTGTAAACCAACATCTCGGGAAAGGGGGGGTAAGCTTGCAGAAATTACATCATTAGCTAAACTTTTAATTGGCGAATTTATGCTGATATGCAATGGACCAAACCTATAACAGTGTGAAGAACTCGTGAGCTGTCGTCCATCTTGGGATCCACTGGGGCAGGAGCCTCTGGACCCCAAGGGTGTAACCTTTGAAGGCCTTTCAAATAAATACCTACCTTTATTCCTTTATTCCTGTCTAGTCTCTGTCTTTAGGTAGTCATTTAAGGCATCACTATCCTCTAGTTTGTTGATTTTATAAGGCTGGGAAAGGCAAAATATTCTGGATTTCTCACCAAACTTGTGAATACATTTACTATTTAACTTATCAAATTATCAAATCCATATTTTTTTATGGATTCTGTCTCTAAAAAATGTTTGTCTTTTTTGAGTAGACAGTTTTATGGGGACTAAGAATTTAATGTTGAGAATTTGCCTTCCTCTGCTTTCTTCCATTGCTTTTGTAAGTGTTTTTTTTTAATTTAGGGACAATGTAGGACTGAATTCTTAGCTTCTCCATCACCACTGTTAGACACACATGCTTTGAACTAAGTTATGACTTTAGCTACTGATTTCCTTGGGATATTTGGTGCAGAGAAGTGTCGAGCTCATCACTTGCAATCAATGTTTTTGCTAGAAGTGAACACCTTACGGGGGAGGATGGAAAAATGGTTATGTGATTCTACTCCCACCCAGATTTTGCCACTCACCCACAAGAGGAAACAGCCAATTAATGCATTTTTAAATGCCAAAAAAAGTAAATACAATACTTCTAGGATTTTGAACTGTTGTTGTTGCCAACTTAAGTAGCAGCTCATTTATATTTATGAACTGTAGTTCGCAGGAACACTGACTAGGGGCAGTGGTAAGGTTGCTTCTGAGCCCCTGGCCTAGAAATGTGTCCAAAGGTCCTGAACAAGCAGTGATTTTCAGCCAACTGCTCAGTGCCCCATGAACTATTCTTGGCAGTATTCCTGCTGGCTCATATGTCTATAATGCTTGCCTTCACAGCTTATTTCACCTTTATCGGATCATGGATAACAAAGCCGTGCTTATTTTTGATCTTTTATTTTGAACCTTCATCTATTATACTACTGTTTTGGGGCATGGATGTCACACTATTAGGATTTTTTTTTCTGCTTCTGATGTCTTAGATATACTTTTAAATTCACGGTTACAATAAAGTTGAGTGATATTAAAAGTGCTTTTAAACTTCTATGTTTATAAATTGTGTTCACTGTTAGAAAAAACCAGAGACTTAGAGGTAGAAAATGTTAAGTATTCAATAAAATCAAACTGAATTCAGGAATAAAAATATTGTTGAAAAGCAGTTATGAACACAATCCTCAGAAAGCTGTTTTTCAATTATGTCGGGTAGCATCGTTCACATAACTGTCAAATGAGTGTACAGCAAAAAAGAAAAGTGATATTAAAAAATAGAAATTCTTCTCTGAGTCATAATTTCCCTAATACAAGTATTATCTTGCTACAGAGATACTACTTAAGTATTTATGTGCAATAGAAGTGTTTAAACTATTCACTTTACACTTTTTCATTTGCAGCTTTACTGCCTTTTGGTGCACCTCAAAATCCCCATTGTACCAGACCCATTAAATGAAATTAGAGAGCATACACTTGTTCTTCTACAAGCCTAATACATGCTACAGAAAAAATGTGATAGAACACAGACAGAGGTGTAGTGGAGATTCAGACAAGTCCTTTGGTTCTTTTGTTGGCCTTTTTTATTTGTTTTGACAAATCTTACACTTTTTTCAAGTAAGGTTTATCATAAAATGTATAGCCCTAGCTATATTTTCAGTTTACTGTGGCACCTTAGCTGGATTATGGAATCATCACTGCATTGGGAATCTTCACAAAACTTGATCTAATTGCTATACTGCATAACCAATTGATTATGCATTTTCCTACTGATTCCCAAGTTCAACTTGCACCAGAAAAATATTCACTGGAATGCAAGTTCCTTAAAGGATGGCATAGATTCCTTTCTAAGAAATATGGACATGAGAAAATTGCTCCTTCTTAAACATAAAAGGAGTTTTACATAGGTCTTATGAGGGATTTGTGCAGTTTCCTTATGTTCAAACAGATAATATGGTCACATTTCTCAAGTCAAAATCTAATTTAATTCAGAAAGAAACTGAAAGGAGAAGATCTTTCATAGCTTGGCATCTGGACCCTGTGATTACCTTCCAAAGACGAGGAGAAGCGGAATGAAGTTGTGTAAATTGAACTCGGCTTCAAAAAAAGTATAAGCCACATTTTTGTCAAATAGAAATAAAACATTCTTAAAAGGAATGTTTGGGCCTCTCTTGGTGTTCTATGAGTCTTTTTTCATGGTAACAGTCTCAAAAAAAAAAAAAAAANAAAGCAAAGTTATTTTTATTCTATGTTTGACCAAGCAGAAAGTAATGGAATATGAAATGTGGAATATAGCTACTTGGTATGCTTACCTTTATAATGACTTGCAGTGATTATAATGACTTGCAGTGAGTTGTACTGGGAAGCACATACCTCTTTGTAATGTCAGGTTGAATTTTAGACGATTCATACATTTGGTTTTAGTAATCAGAATCTGAGAACAATAGTATTCAGATTTAATTGTTTGAATACATGTAAATTGGAAGGGAGTAAGAGGTAGAAACTGTGGAAAGCTGGTTTGGAAAGGATTTTTCAGATTTTCTGGAACATACCCATATAGAGTTTTGAATACATGTACTTATACATGTACACATGGTGGGTCTGGCCAGCACAACAGAATTACACACGTTATTTGTGTTATCTATGTATCCTGTTACTGTTTGCTCATTTATCCTAGAGGTCTAAAGTGCATCAAGTCCTCAGTTAGCACTCATTACTGGTTTTGTCCACAGTGGCAGTTACTTGCTTTTTGCTGGCATTGCTGTCCTTGTTCCTTTTTCTTTCTATCTGTTGCCTAAACCTAAGAAAGAAATGTTCAGATCAAACTAATCCCATGTGACTGCTGATTTTTTTAAGGCAGATTTTCAGGCTTCAAAATTCTTCCAACAACATATCATTTTTATTTTATTTAGTCATGAGATTCATTGTCCCATGTACAGTTTGGTGGCTATTTACAAAATAGACTCACTGTTCAAATGGAGTCTGTATAATGGCAAATTTTTGTGAAGGGGGTAACACCTGATTGGAAAGGAACAGGTAAAAAATTTTCATTTGCAGAAGTACCTAACTTTTTACTAACTTTCCACGTCCCACTTCACTGAGACATTGTTTGGGAAGATGGTGTCTGATAGCAAGGAGTCTGAATTCTCCATCATGTTTCACACAGGAGCTGCAAATAACCTATACTGTATTTTATATTCCAAATGCAGTAAGACTGAGTATTAAAATCACATAAGAAAAAAATTTTCAAAGTAATGCCTGTTGTGATTAAAGTGGTTAGTAGTTATATTTTTATTTCAAGTATATCTTCTAGACTGAAGAACAAACTGCTTTGCAGATAGTCTTAATCGTGCATGGGTGGCTAGAAAATGCATGGTCTCTTCACATCTCTTCTGTAATACATCTAATTTACAGATGCTAAAGAAAAGCTTCTAAAAGAAGATTTATAAACTTTACCTTGAAACATTTGAATTCAAAGGGATTAACTAGAAACTCATACTTCATGACAATGCTTCCTTTTTCCTCTCTTTTTTTAGATCTCTAATTTTTTTGCATGTATTTGCTTGAATTCTTCTCATCAAGCCACAGAAAAGCATAAAAGGTGAAAATTTTATGAAACTTTTACTTTTGCCATTCTACTTCTTTCCTTAAGTTATCTTCATTTGACCCATGTCTTTGATAAGAAATAAGGTTCTTTTCTTCTGCTTCCTTCATCCCAATATGTAACATATCTAAAGGTGGTTACCAGCTAGTTGTGCAAGGAAGATAGATAGGAGGAGAGATTGTGCAAGGAAGATATAAAAGTATCTCAGTCAGAAGAATGTTTCATCCCAAAGTTGTGGAAAATGACAATTGTTTTTTCTGTGCTGCTGTTAGCCAGAGTAATACAGATGTAGAGGATCCATAATGCAATTCTCAGCTATAAATTGCACAACTCTGCTGGTGTTAGTAGGAAGACATCTATTTGTCTTTGTTGTTTCACTGGTTTCCCAGAACAACATTTTAACACTAATGTTGAAAGAGGAGATGAGGCTTCACTTGATCCATCAGTTAGCATATACTTGATTATACTTGAGTACCACTTTGATTCTCTAAATGACTTGGTCTGCCGTACACAGCAGCTCTCAGTATTTATAGCAAAGGTAATTTTGGCACGGCCATTGTTGACATGATGGAACAACTGCATTTGAATACTACAGTGAATCCTACTGTCTATAACCACATTAGTAAGTTGCAGGTCACTTTTTAGGTTACTACTCCTGAAAAATTGTTTGGGATATTCTTTAAATTCATGAATATGATCATGTCAGAGCAAATTCATTGCAAATTTAATGAAAATCTAGTAATTACTTATGACAGTACGTGAAAAGTTCAAATGGTTTTCCAATATTTAGCATGAAGATGATTCATAATAGTCTTTGGAATCCCTGTGGAAATGCACGTGTAACTTCCTTTCTGTTACATCGTGGTGTCTTTGTATAAGGTGTTCAACTCTAGTGTTCACAGTAAGGAGTGTTATCCCATCTATCTACTGCATCCTTCTCTTGGTAATGGATTCCAGTAATGCTCATCATTATGCACCAATTTTATATATTGCCTTAATGGTCAAGGCTGCTCAAACTTGGGTGCTCTCTTTCTTGCTACTTCCACCCAGGAAAATGAGAAGGACTGATACTTTCCTGTGTGCTTCAGAATTGAAAACCTCATTGGGTTAACAGGGTTACTGTTCCCAACCCAACTGTCAATCTCAGTCCCTTGGAACACTGGGTTTCACAGGTCAACCCACAGCTTGTTAAGCCATTTCAACACTCTAGAAGTAGTAGATGTTTAGTTAAAATCTTTTAAATCTTTATGCTGTGCAACTTTCATTACATTTTATCTGTTTCCCTACATTCCTTCTTAATATTACTGCCCTGTAACAGAATACATTGCTCTAAGAATGATTAGAAATACCCTTTACTCTCCCCACTGCAACCAATTGACCTCCAAACAGCAACAAGAGAGATCTGGAAAATAACCTCTCTCAAATTTAAACTCTTATTGTAAGTCTGAGTTCTTCCTGGAGCTAGGAGTCACAGTAAAAGGTCAGTGCATTGATACAGGGTATATTAGTGAACTGTACCTCACGTTAGCCCAAAACCTGTAGTGCTTGAGGTAAAAGGAGGGATAAAACGGCTATGAAAACTTTCCTATCAGTATACTCGTTATGTGGGAAGGATGCTTTTGTGATGATACAGGGAATCAAAGTAGTTATTCACAGATTCATTTTTGGTCTAACAATCAATTAATGACCCCAGGTCACAGAACTCTATTTTTTAATACCTCCTTATCTCTAAGCATCTTAGGATAGTGATGGCCTCTTGGTCTTTTTCTTTCCTTCATTTTTTTCTTTTTTTTTAAGATGTCAAATGTCAGGGAAATTTATATTTGGGATTTGAAAAAGCTCTGCATCTTACACAAGAACTGGAATGCTTTAATTATGATATGTTTTCATTGACAACAGTATAAAAATTACTTCTTATAGTAGTATGTCTAAAATGCTTTCAGCAGCCTGGCAATTGGGCAAGCAATTTACCACTCACATATTATTTAGAACTGCAGTCCAGCAGAAGGTGTCAGCAGAAAAACACTTTGTGTTTAACATAAAATGTGAATTTTGGTTTTGGTTTGGCATTGGGCACTTAAGCCCTTGCAAAATGCTATCAACAACATCTGCTGATGGCCAAATAAAGATTCTTTCTTCCTTATAGGTTTACTCGTGGAGGTCATTGTGAAAATATTTCTCTTCTCTGAATGGATAAAATTCATTATTTAGGGATTTAATTGAGAAGTCTTCTCTTAACAAAATAGAATAATAAAATTGCAAATAATACCATTAAGCACTGGTACCACAACTAAAAGTAATTCCTGAAAGAAGGTATAATCTCTACTTTTAGTATAAACCATTTGTATGTTTTATGGAATTATTTGTATTGACTTTGTAATACAACTGTTATAATAAAGTTCAAATCAGAACATACATGAACAAAGGAGAATTTTTACTGCATTTTGAAGTTTTTGTTCTTCCAGAGTTATATCTGACACAACAGTAAGTAATCTCATTTGAATATGACCTGTAATGTATCAGTTGCAATGGCTGAATCAGATCTTAATTTTACTTTGTCTGATAGAATCAGCTAATTATTTCTGTGTAGTGTCATTTTATCTGATAACAGCTTTGCTGACTAGAATTTTAAAAGCTTTGTCTTAAGAAGTAAACAACAGTGGGAGAACATCACTGTTTTCAATGATAATATAAAAACATTCCATTTCAATTCTTTGTCCCTCTCTTCTAATTTTGTGTGTTGGCACCTCACAAGGATCTGCCTTATTTCACTCTTCTGCCTGGACTTCTACTGGGTTAAAATACTTCTGCTGTACTGACTATCCCTAAAATTCAATTACAAGTTGTTATCCAGGATAGATATAAAGTCACTAAATATTTCTACTACATACTTTACAGTTGGCTATCAAAAGTAGAAAGCATTACTTTTTATCCATTTTCATCTGAACTTAGACATTCCAAAATATCACTGTCATCATTTCCAGACACTGCATGCCAACTCTGCCTGAAGCAAAGATTGATCAGAAGAATGGTCAGAACAGGACAATATTCTGATTCTTGCTGCATTAAATTGTTAAGCAGCTACACAGTCAGTTGCCTCTATCTCATGAAAATGTTTATATTTCCCTTCTTTTACAATTTAAAACAATAGTCTCAAGGATTACATAAAATGTTATTATATTTACTGCTTTAGATTGGCCATATCTACTACATGCCATTTCTCCAGGAATTCTCTGAGCTTCGAATTTTTTCTTTCAACATATTGCTTATTTACATGGATAACTTTGAGTAGCTGCAGTCTCTAACTCAAGGATTCTTCTTGCTGACATTTAAATTTGGTGAATAAAACACTTGAGTTGTGATATGGTTAGAGTGCTGGGAATGGTACGCAAGATAGATAGGCCTTTGAAAATGAGAGCGAGACTGTGAATTGAAGCTAATATTTCATGGGCCACTTGAATACTAAGCAAGGGACAGATGTCTCTTATCCTACCTTGTTTAGCTTGGAAGAGACACAGCCAGCCAAATGATTTTCCAGTCAATTAACACTGCCTCTTAATTGACTGTATTTTTACTGTGTACTTGGTGTAGGATGGATAGCTATATGTATTTGGTCTGATGTGCCACAGTTGTTTCAGTGGCCTTGATGATAATGTCAGCTTGCACAATGATAGTCGTTGATAGCTGATACAACCCTTTAAATATAAAGCTATGTTTGACTCTAATTCTAAACTTTAAGCAATAGAATTTACATTTACAGACTGAGAGGAACAGCACATCAATAATTTTTTTTATTAACTTCTTTATAATAATTCTATTTTTCTCTGTTCCCTTGAGTAATGCTTGCTCAATCCTACGTCTATTGAGGCTCTTCACCCTGGAGGCAACTGTCACAGAGAAGACAGACACATAACAGTGACATGCTAAATGACTGGATATATTCTTTTTGGGAGAAAAGTCTCTTCCAAAGCAAATTGTGTCGTGGATAATGTGATGATATGTTTTTATCTTTCCTCTTGACTTTTTTAATTCAGGGAAAACTTTTTAGGTGAAATTATCCTAGTGTTTTTAACCTTTTAATCTGGAAATTCTTTTATATGATGAACGAGTAAATACAAATTTCAGGTTAATGTGCATATTGTACCCTCTGTACATAATGTACCTATTGTACCTTCTGTTTAGGGCTGATTATTTAGAGCCCAAAATAACATTTCATGCTTTAAAAAAAGCCAAATGTACAATTGCTATAAAAATACGAAAGTCCTTAGAGGAAATGTATTATAAAAGTCAGGCCTATCTAAAAACTTTTTCATAGCACTAAAAAGTATTCATCAGTGAATTATGTTAAAAGTTCATACTTACCGATACAGTCTATCTAAATTCCTCCCTTCATTGCCTATAAAATGCAGGATGCCAGCCATCTAGAAAATCTGACATGTGACTGAAATATAGAATATATTTCTTGGAACATTATTATAACAAAACTTTCAGATGCTTTGCTATTTTCCAAATAAGACATATTTATTATATCTGTATGTATTATATCTATAGTCTTCGTAACATAAGAAAAAAAGAGTGGGAGACTTTCAACAGGTTAATATTTTGATTTTTTTTTTTTAAGTCTGATGGTATTTAATTTTATTCTTATAGCTCACAAAACCTTGGCAAGAGTAATTAAGTTGGGAACAGTGTTCCTTTACTTTTGTGTACATCACTTGAAAACATTTAGGGTCCTAATTAGAGATCGGTAGAAAAAACAAATAACCAGAAGAATTTAGTAAGAATTTAGAATTTAGGCATCCTTAGTAAAGGTCTCAGTGTTTTAGGAGGTCTGAACTACACAAACTTTATTAAGATGAAGAGGAACAGAAAAACAGAGCTGTAGCAAATTCTTTGCCTTTCAAAGACTGAAAATTATGCTGTGAATGAATTATCTTTTATGAAATGAATATTTATTTCAGAATACATGATGAGGTCTCTTTTGCCTCATCCTCGTGCTTTATAAACACTAAAGAAAATGTTCCATTGTATTACTATGGGACAGCCTGTCTCTTTCAGTCTACTTAGAGCTTTGAGTCATATTTAAATAACAAATTTGAACTTGCTTGACATGTAAATCTACCTTAAATAGGCTATAATATTTTAAACACATTTTCCAAAAGTCTCTGTTACATATCATTGGAGCTCAAATATCATGCCTGAAAAGAGTTTTGGAAACTTTGATATTGTCATCTGACCAACCAAACCATGTTTGAAATTGTTATCACTACTGCATTTGTAAGTGAGCTCAAAGCTCAGTGCAGACAACCTGACAGGCAGCTTCTTGGAAGTATTGTGTCTTAGTAACCTTAAACATGGCTTTTCCTTTTGAACACTTTAGTAGTTGAGATAAAATGGAAGCGTTTTGGCAGCCCTACAGCCTTTGATCCAGTCTGTGAGAAAAATAGTACTGAAATGCCCCTATTCCTGAATTCTATAAACTGTGCTAGGACAGCAGTTATCTGTCCTTTTCCCCTTTCCCCCCTCCACAGTTAGTACAAGGGTTCCATTTGAAATGCAAACTTCATGAGGCCAAGAAAAACACTAATCCTAAAGTGCTATAGAGGCCACCATAGAGATAAAATAATAATAAATTTTGTCTTACTTCCTACGATTGCTGCAGTTCACTCATCCTCCTTGTAAAGATGCTATATACAATTCAGCAAATTTTGTGAAATTGTCCTGAAAAAACGTCAGTATTTCATTTCATATTTCCGTGTCCATTAATACTATGAAATTATTCCTAACTTTGAAATTATATGTTCCCCAGGGAAGTGGTGGACTATTCAGCACTAGGCTTGTCAGGGACCTTGATAATCTAATCTAGCACTCTACCTTCAACAGAAGTTTAGGACAAATGTTCTCCAAAGTGTCCTTCCAACCTAGTATTTTCTGTGATCTTATGACCTTCTCATTCCTTCTTCTGTTTCCCATCACACCCAATCTTGTTTCTCCCTCATTCTAGCTCCAGCCTCAATGTGTCCTGAGCAGCTGTAGTTTTTGTTTCCTCCTCAAACCTGTGCTAAATTACAGTCCTTGCTTTCATGGAAATTCTTCCTTCAGCAAGCATTAGGAATGTCAGATACCCATTTACAAGAAAAGTAAATACCACCACTGTGTCACCTCTAAGAGAACAGGGGAGGTAGGCTGAACAAGTCCTGATCTTGCCTCTGGTGCTTCTACCAATATCTTTCTCTTTTTTATGCCTGTCCTTTGGCTGGTAAAAGGCATTTCATGAGATGGACGCAAGAACCCAACCAGGCACCCAGTGGGAATTATGTTCAATCCAACTTCACAGATTCTGTTCAGTGCAGTACAAGATTATGACAAGCTCATCTTGGACAAGGAGTGTGTCAGGCCCACCTGTTATTTGATCATCTCTAATCCATTGTCACTGAGCTGACAGTGTCACTACTGATGTTGTGTACGCTGCCAGAAGTAATACGGCTGGCTCTAAGAGAACAAGCTCAGTGTCTGCCTCCCCATGATGCTGGCCAGGCTCTAGAAACACATTGAATTGGGTTGAAAAGTCATATACACAAGGTTGCATCGAGAATTTACATCCAATTCATTATTTAAGTAATCTCTCCCCTCTCCTGATGAGTCATTTCTGCAGATTCAATGACATTCAGACAGTGGAACTCCAAACCATGCTACAGAAAAACAGATGCTTGCAAACACTTATTTTTGTTTTCTTGTCACTATATCCCAACCAAGGGCAAATAGTTCTATCTCTATGAACAACCACAAGAATGAAGAGAAGCACAGTGAGTAAGGATCCAAGCTGTCCAAGATCTTAGTATGACAGTATTTATTTGGATTTTTTTGCTGATCAAAAGCAGCAAAGTCTAACTGGACTTCAGTATAGTATAGAAGTATATACATATATAGTACAGAAGTATACACTAGTATAGAAATGTTCTCATAGCATAAGAAATCACCTAACAAAATTCTAAAGGTCCCAAGCCTATTCTCTATGAAGTAATTAGGATTTAGTTAGTAATTAGTAAGATTTCCATCACACAGGTGTGTATCTATGTTGATATGGATGAGCTGGCAGTAGCTGTTGACATGTGAATAGACCTGTGTTCTGTTTACAGGACTTGTAAGGACTGCTTATGAAGAAGGCTCTTTGGTGTGAATAGATGATTGTTGCATGACCATAGCCTTTCTCTCCCTTAAGCCCAAGTATGCAAATAAAAACTCTGTGACTGTAACTGAAGGCAAAAGCCAGACACTTACCAGAAATGGAGGTGAAAAACCAAGCCAAGGAATCCCAGTCAGAGTGAAGAAAACTGACCTCCAGCCTGGTGTTTTTTTCTCCCAGGCAGCAGAGGAGGATCCCCTATTGATATTCTCAGACAGGCACAGTTGAAAATGTTAGGAGAGCATTATATATTTGTGCTTGTCTTTATAACTTATTCTTTATTTTCAGGTTTATTGTTTTTAATTGGAGTGTAAATTACAACATTTTAAAATATATTAATGTATCTCAACAACATCCTTAAATTAAATTTTATTTATTATAAAGAAGTAACTGTAATATTAAATTATCGCCTCTATAGCAACCTGGGGTGCAGACCTTCAAACCCTTATTTTTTCTCTCCAGTATCCCAGCTACTAGCCGGAAATATCTGATTTTCACAAGCAACGAAGAAACCCCCCATCATATTTGCTTCAAATTTACCATTAAAGCTATGCAAAAAAAGTTAAAAAAAAAATCTCAGTTATTAATATTAATGTGCGTTCTTCTGATTTTGGCAGCAAATAGACATGTTGAGTGTTCATCTGTAAAAATGAGGCCAAAAGAGAAGCAGCACTTCAATTTATGTCTAGACTAGACAGGTACATTATCTGAATTTTTAAGATTTTTGACCAAAATCGATACCATGTATGGAGTTGATTCAATGAAAACTGCTATCATGAATAATGATCTTATGAAGTCTAGTCTTCCAAAAGTTAATAAAAAAAACCCTTTAGAAAGGTATTTAAACTAAAAGCGCCTGAGATCACAGCACTAAGTTGCTTTCCAATGAATATTGTGTGAAATTCAAAGCTTCCATGGTTTCTGAGATTGACTGAAATTTCCTGAGAGACTGATTCTCCCTACGTGGTCATAAGCATTTGCACAGCTGTTAAAGGTTTTTGGCAGCTGCCCACAACTGTGGAACCACATCTGGACTAGATCTAAGTGGTCGTAAATTTCAGTACCTTCAGAACAAATCAGTGAAACCTACTTCTCTCACCTAGCCGTATCAAAGCCAAAAAATAAGCCAATCAATTCCTGCTGTCAGGAGGGATGGAAAGAGAAAAACAGAGACCTTTTTGTCTTCTCTTTAGTAGATATGTAAGATGCTTTAATAAGCTGATAAAGGGATAGAATATAAATTTAGAATATAAACTTAGATAGTTAAAGGCTAATCTGAAATATAAGCCAAAACCAAAGGAGTTAATTCAATTTTAGGGATTCAGAAAATAAAATTTCACTTGACTTAACTCTTAAGGGCAAAATTTGAAATCAGGTTCTTCTTTCACAGGCTATCTTTGTTCACAATAACGTTTCCTTAAGGAGAATCCTGTCTCTTAAAAAAAGTACTTGATGATTATCACATTTTTAATTGCATAGTTGAATAAACTCAGTAAACAATAGTATGGTTTGCTATGCAGCTTGCTCTTGAATAACTCAAAATTTGGGAGATAATTAAAATTTTAACTTCTAAAATGAATTTGAATTCCATATCTATGAAATATATTATTCTATATATTTCATGAGACTTTTTTGATTAGGTTGACATTATACTATTGTTTGAAACGGGCCTCATAAGGTGAAATTGAGATGCTGAGAATAAGAGAAAATGTATAATTTATAAACTCTACTTAATAAAGCATATGTTAAGTACAGCTCTGTGTGAAAAAGTCTTTTAAGGTTATTTATAGTTTGATTTATTATATTAGAGTTCTTCTTAATAATAGAGTTATCTTACCACTGTAATTGAGCCTATCTGTCAAGATTACAGAGGACATTTTACATATCTGAAGGAAGATGGCAAGGCAGAGCTAGGAATCAGCAGCAAGTACCAAAGTTGGGACGGCAATCAATACTATTGAACCACACTATTTTCTTAACTTAAATTTTCCAAATAATTTGAGTCTGGATATATGCTATATGTTTGTCCAAATCAGAATTGCCAGTCAGATAGGAATGACCAGCAACCTCGGTTGCTCAGGGTTTTTTAATGAGGATTTCAAAATCAAGATATTGAATCAGCCAGGAGAAGATGAGAGAAAGAATCCACTACACGTGGACAGCTGCATGTAGAGAACAGATAGCTGAAGAACAATCTATCTGCATAAATCACCTCTGTGTTATTCAGAGTGAAGCAAAGAATGAGGTCATAGGATGCTGATCAGTAGTAGGAGTGTTTTCAGCCAGGCCCTGAGATACTCTCTCTTAGCTCCCAACAAGCCCAGTTCCTACAGGTGCCATGCTAGAGCTTTTTCTTTGTCAAATGTTTGGATCCCTAGACAATAGTACCATCTCCTTCCTAACTCAGCTTCTGCAGGAACCATTTTAGAGTTAGGAAGCTGAGGTGTAAAGAACTCAAAAATCAGATTTTTAAAGGTATTGAAAAGTCACTAACTCGCATTTAATCCATAGAAATCAGACTTCCGTGTCTTCATACATTTATCTAGAAAATTCTTCAAAAATTAAGTGCAAAGTTTCTGTCAGGTCAAATTTCATGTTTGTATGCAGGCATAATACTCAGTTATGGTGAAATATTTACCCACTAGTAAAATAAAAAAAAAAATTAAGGTCAAAAAAATTAAGGAGGTATGTAGAAGAGAGAAAATAAATAAATTTCGTGTGGAAGAAAGAGATAAACAGGGCATTTATGTTTCTCTCTTTGTTGTTTGTTCTGGAGCGATATAATCAGCTATAAAAGTATTGTAACAAAAAGAACGAGAAGTAAGTAAGGTGACAAGATGTGAAAAGTACCCCACAGCTTTGCTCAGATTTTGGAGAGCAGAGGAGAAGAGTTGAATTTTCCATGAAATCTCCTGCAGGTTTCCCTCTACTGGTTCTTTTGCTCTGAAGTAAAAATCTGGTAATGTCATTTCAGGAGGTGGAGCAATGCTATAAGAACAATAGGAAAATTGAAGACTGAATATTATTCTTGATTGATTCATTGATTGTGTAGGAAAATAGAGGGTTTACTGTTCGGTTTGGGGGGGGGGATGGGTTTGAGTAATTTGATGTGGGTGTTATTTTCATTGTTTACTTCCAAAATTAACAATTATCCAGTAGGAATAATGGCAGGGAATCCTGTGTGGAGTCTTCATTTTTTTGTCCATAGTAAAGAAAAAAATCCATTTATATGAAAATTTTATTAATCAGAATTATTTTTCTTCTACTTTGCTTTCAGCTGGTTAAGTGTATGTAACAGTAATGCAATAGAATCTCAAACCAGAACTCTTCCTCTCGTATGGTTTCATTAAGTTCAGCTACATGATAATGGAGATGGTCATAAAACAACAGGGTTTCAATTATGTATAGTGAAGTGACTCTTAAGCCTTTTAGCAAAGCGCAGCAGCATCTACAACTAACAGAAGCAACTAGGGGGTTTTGGTCACATATATTTTTGTATCAAAAGAGCGACAAAACTGTGGAAATATTAAGAGTGTCTTCAAAAGGGGACTGTGGAAACCAGAATCACAGCTGTGAATCCTTTGCTCTCCTGCACTACTATTCTCATCTCTAAGTTTGCCACTAGTAGATTGATATATACATAATCATTCCATTATGTTCCTGTCCGTATCTTACCCCCACCTCACAAAAGTCAGAAAACAAACTTGAGGCCAGTACATATAACTAAAGCCCTCAGACACTATTGATAATATTAATACCGTTAGTTGAATACAACATCCAGAAAATTTAGTTTTGTGGTGCATTCAATAACCATTCCCAGCATGTCTTAATCAATTCAATAGGTAAAAATATTTAGTAGGTATCAAAAGTGAATAAAAAAAATATATATGGGCCATTTACAGCAGACATTAGTTTCTGAAGTCACTAAAAAATCAATACATATATTTGAGACTTTCTTTCCCAATAATAAAGTCCTGTTGCATTAGTCCCTGTGCTCCTAATCGACAATATTTTCTATGCTCTGAAACTATATTTTGTCTATTTAATCTCGCCTTCAGTTTTAATTGAATGAAAAGCAGTTAAATCGTTGCTATTCTTGCATGCTAGAAGTGAAATAATTTCAGGGAAATTCTTGAAAGTTCTAGTGAAAAAAGACTTGTATGAGATGTTATCTGATGAAAGAGTAGTACAGGTCATGTAAAATTTGTGAGAAAACAAATTTGTGTTATTATCGTCACTCTAGATTATATTTTTATTCCAGGTTATGGGATCACTCATTCTTTTGCTCTGTAATTTACTGACTTCCCTTAACAACACTACTACTACTTAATACTGAATGCATGATTTAAATGGACTATTTGGGAAGCGAGTTAAGACGTCTCAGGTCTTATCTAAATCTCACTGAAATTGAAAAGCTATGGGAAAGACTTACACGAAAAAGATTTATGGAAGTGAGTGTCAAATTTTTCATTTTCTTCTTGAGGCCAGCACAAATTTACTTCATTATAAAAAGGTTTTTTAGATTTTCTGCAATTTTTTTCTAATCCTTGTAACACTTTTAAATTGTTCGCAGAGAGTTTGAATTGTATGTTACTATAAATATCTGCATAGACGTAGAAGGCAAAAAAGGGATTTCTTAACACAATTCTGTAGAAATTTATTTTATTTTCAATCTGTGTCTGTTTAGATGAGTCTTTTGAAACAGAGTACAAGGTTCACTTACTGTGCTTCATGAATATGTTATGACCTCAGTTTTTCATAGTTCATTCCATTCAAATGAATGGTTGATTCCTGACTGAAAATTTGGACAGGTTGGATAGATTTAGCTGAAGATACTCATTGTCTGACAGTGAAGCAGTTTTATTTTTTTTTTTATTTTTTTTATTTATATTTACTGTACGTGTAATTAAGCTTCAAAGTTAACACTTTAAAGTTAATACCTCATTAAAATCTGTGGACAACTTTTACACTTCTGCTGATTGAATGAATGACACACAATGAGGACTTTATTTTAAAACACAAATAGAAATAGGAAATAACCTTGAAGTCAATGAGTAAATTCTTGAGATCCATCCTTGGTCAGTCTTTATTCAAATTCATAGCAATGTGACTTATATTATTTACAGTAAGATGTATTTATTCAATAAATATTAAAGACTTTAGGTTTGATATCTTATTTTGTTTGTTCAGGGTTTTGGGTTTTTTTTTGGTTTGGTTTGGTTTTATTTTCTCCCTGCAGTGAAGGGGAACACAGTTTTAAAATGCGGTGGGGAAGAAAAGTTCTTAATATGAAGTCCTTTGTCACTGTGGCAAGACTTAGATCCTAAGTACCAGACTATCCTTTGGAATTTTTTGTTAACTTAGAGTGTTTGATTAGAATTTTTGAATAAAGACAAATGATAATTATCATATTTGAAAAAAAAAGTATACTGCTTCATGAGGTTCTTTGGAGACTATCACTACCACTTCCAAATGAATGTATATTTATCTCATGTAACTTGAGAAGTATTTGCGTTGTCACATAGCAGTGGAGTACCATAATTTTGATAGAATATTTCTTCATTTTTTTCCCCATAAATCCTTTTAGAAAGGTTTAATTCCTGAGACAAAAATATGGTAATAATTTTGAAATCCAGAATTATGGTGAAAATGCTGTTATAAAAGTTGTGTCCTAAAATGTTGGAAGAGATCTGAAAGAAAATATGAATTGCCAGAAATGCTATGCATCATAATACCCTGAAATAAAACTGAAGTTAAAGCAGAGAGGTTTAAAAACCCTCAAGAATTGTAACTTAATATACATGATAAATTCCATTGTATAATAGTTGATCAGCATTGTGCCAGTGCCAGTGCCTGTTTATAGGGTGAAAATTGAGGAACTTTGAGATACTGGAATGACAAGAAACACATAAAGGAACCACAGAAAAAGGAAAATTCCAAGAGCTTAATAACACTACTGGAAAAATGCCAAAGATGTATTTAAAAACCTCCTATCTACAGGCTGGAGAAATTATTCCAAGGAGCCTTAGGTAGCAATGTATGTATTGGATCATATTTAACTATGTGATTTTCTTGTGGGTAAATGTTTTCATGAGCTCTATTCTAATGTTTTACAAGTAAAGTAAATGTATGAGGGCAGTATAATTTATTTTCTAATGAGGGATCAAGTAGTTTATTTCTATTGTACATGTTATTACAGTGACTGTAACATGCTGTGAGAGAGCAGAATGATGAGCAGTCACATCTTGCTAACACATCTTAGATGATAAACAGATGGAGACTATGGAGATATTCCATGTTAGGACATGCAGGAAAAATTATTTCACAAATGTAATTAGCATAAATTGTTTTTTAAAAGCTTGGGGATTTTTTTGTTTCTTTTTTTTTTAATAATCTCCTCCTCTGCCCCTTAATAGCCATGACCTTGGCAGCTTGAGTCTTCGAGATCAGCTAGAATTACGATGGATGGATGAAGCCTTAAAGGTTAGAAGTTTAGTTTGGAGAAGTACCAAGAAGTTTGGATACTAATCTCATATTTATCCAAACTAATCCTTGGAGGTCTCTCTCCTTCCTCATCCACATCTTTCCTCCTTCTCCCCTCAAGACTGACTATGTCTTTTTTCAGGCTTCATGCTTGCACTGACACTGTCCTTTCACACTCATCTTGGAAATTTCACATCTGGTATTGCTTTATGCTTCCTGTTATTTTAAAATCACATACAGTGGGATCTCCCTGAGTCAGGGATTTCTCACGAATGCTTAGCTTTTTGCCCTAGTGAAGTCTCAAGTCTGGTGAGATTTGAAATGATGAAAAGTAAAACAGAATTGTCAGGGCCATTATCTGAATTTGATACAAAATTTCTATACAATTTAGGGTCAAAAAAAGGGTTGATGAGACCTCTAGTCTGATCCCCTGTGTAAAGTAAGAACAGAATTTTAGCTCCTGATTGCTGCATTGAATCCAGTAATTTGAGTTTGACTGAAGTATATTTTACAGCAAACCATCTTATTTCACCTAAATACAGCATGAGGTAGTTCCCTCATCCTCAATGATAACTAATCATACTTTTTTTTAATTTGACCTTGTCCTTCTTCAGATTCTAAAATATTCATCCTTAGCCCTTCTTTATGAGATTACAGATTCTCTTTAGAAGCCTAGTTTTTCTCTCTGGAATTTTTTTTTTTTTTTTTTTTTTGTGATCTATGCAAAGTTATTTATAAGTCTCTCATGCTTTTTTCTCCAGACATCCAGACATTGAATCATTTTTATCTGAACCATCCTAAATATTTCAGTAATCTTTTGAAAACGCATACTGGAACAACAAAAATAAATATGCCTCTCTAATCCTACTCAATATTCTCCCTTTACATATCAACAGATCAAACTGTCTCTTTTTGCTGTTGCATTTAACTAGAGCCTCACATTGAATGATTTGGCTCTGGTATATGCTTATCAGTGGTTTGTGAGGACACTTTATGATACTCTAGAAATGGGACTCAAACATGATGAAGTCTTAGACGGAAATTTTCCTTCTTTCCCTAACAAAAATAAATTCATAAATATGAATATAAATAAGATGCAAACACTTAAATAAAATGGTCAGAAGCCAACTAGTTCTTAGAAGGAAGTTGTGAGAGTCAAAAGAGTTGTGAGGACAGAAGGGAAAAGCAAGATTTTCTTCTCACATGGAAAATGTATATGCCCATCTTTACCAGGATATACACTATGCACCAACCTGGAATCACTACCTTTAACTTTTCCATGTCTCACCTAATTGCAGCTCCTTATTCCTGCAAAATCATATCTGTAACTTTGGCAGTATATGATTTGAATCGGTTCAGTCATCAAGCGATACAGATCACTTCTCATGACTGCCTGTCTCCATTATTTACCAGTGTGCCAATCTTTGTGTCATCCCATACATTTTATCAGCTCTGATTTTATCTTTGCTTTTCAGAGAATTGATAAATATTGAAGGGTGTCAAGCTTAATATGAACCCCTACTGCAACTCTTAGAAGCAGCCTTAGTTGACTAAGGTTCTTCAGTGCCTGCTACTTACCAAAATGTCAGACTATTCTAAACCTAATTTAGGGTTCTTCAGTGCCTGCTACTTACCAAAATGTCAGACTATTCTAAACCTAATTATTTCAACTTAGCATGGTGAACTTTTATTGTGTTAAGTTGCATTGTTAGGAAGTAGGCAGTAAGATATTTGTTCAGGTAATTTCTAGATACATTTAGTGTTTGGGAAAGTGAGAGAATAATTGTGTGGCTGAAAACATGTGGAAAACATCATGGACTGGATTTTCTTAGGGATCTGTCTTGGTCTGAGACAGCACTCATAGGCTAATTCCAAACCAGTGTCACAACATCAAATATAGTACATACCTTCAGCCTGTGCAGAGTAGAAGAAACTGGTGTTCCAACTCTCACAGCTGACCTAGGATAGAACAGATGTTCTGCATTTCAGTAGTAAGGATAACATTTTGGAAAACCGAATGTTCTCACAGCATCTAATCTAAATAAGTCACACTAAATACAATTTTTTTTTTTTACACTGATTTATCTAAAACATTTGCCCAATAAAATGGAGAAACTCAAAATTCTAGGACTGGATACTTGTTTAATTATCTACCCATGGATTCCAGGTAAGGATGATACATCAGGTAACAAATATCACTACATAATGTATAAGTTTATTCCTGAAAATTCCTGAGAGAGAAAAAAAAAAACATAAAAAGAAGGGCATGTCAATAACCAAATAATCTCTTTCAAAATATCTATTTTTTTTAAAGGCTGTTGAGAATTTATAGATTTGCTATTATGTTAACTTTTATTTTAAAGGATTGCTGTATTGATCCAAAATAATAATATTAGATGTTCATATAAGCCTTATCAAAATGACATTGCCTTTTACAAAAAAAACCTGACGGTGTACAGAGCAAGGTTTTGAGGGAAATGCAGACTAACTATTTCAGCTGGGGATTTGGTAGCCACAAAGTGACTTGGACTTTGGCCAGAATATTATAGTTAATAGCCCTTCTTTTGTGAAAAGTGCCGTGGGATTTTTAATGACAAGCCAGTCAGGAGGAGCTGAATTTTATATCTCTTCCAAAAACAGCTTTATGAAGCTGGTAAAAGATTTTATTTACTCTTACTGACGTAGTTTGTAGAAATGTGTCTCTCTGATACCTCTGTCTTTGAAAAAAAACCAAATAGGCTTTCCTCCTCTTTTCTCTGTCTATTAATTCATAAAAATGTAGATTTTTTACTTAATGCATTGATTAAAAGTATATAAGTATAAAAGTATATAACCAGCAATAACCTTGTTTAATACTAGACCTGTCTGACAAAATAAGCACACAGATATTCAGGTTTTTTTTTTTAAAAAAATTCTAATATGTACAAATATTTTATTTGTAATACTATTTAGATAAGCAGAATGGAAATTAAATTCATATGCTCCATATTCATAAGTAAAATGAAAATTAAATTCATATGAGCTTATGAGCTCATGTGATGGATTAATAGATTTGGTTTGGTTATGAAGTTCCTGTAGATAACAAGTTATCCTTGTGACTATAGAACTGCTCTTATGGCCTCCACTAGGGAGTAAAGCTCTTCCTTTATCCCTGAAATACTCCAAGCAATATCAGTTTTCTCGGTTGCTGTAAAAGGGATCCATAGTTAGTCCTTTTATATCATTTCCATTTCCTCATCTTTGTAGATCATCCATAGACTTCCTTCAGGCTACGAATATGGTAGGAAGTGAAGTGTTATTCCCACTCCCCTCTTTTTAGTTTCTCTGTTTTGCAGAATCCTTTGGTTTAGGGAGAAGTTTTGGTCTTATGCATGTTCCCTGCCACTTGAAGCCACTACCTTCTGTTCTTTTCTGTGTAGTTTCTCTTCCTCCCTCTTCTGGTTTGTTCCACTTCCCTAGGTGAGGAGCAAAAGTGGAAAAAGCAGAGGTTTCCACTCAGTTGTAAGACAGGATGCACTAAGCAGAGAGATTTTCAACCACAGCTACACAAGGCCATCTTTAGAGCTTCAGGTGCCCCAAGCAAGACTAGGTAATCATGCCCTGGGATGAGGTCAAAGTTGGTTTAACAGAGGGTTTCAGAACCAAAAATGAAAGCTTTTGTATCTCAGTTCAGAGGAAAGACAACCATTAGAAGTACATCTCAGTGTCACACTGTTAGGCAGAGATGTTATTAACGTCACTGATGTACATGTGTAGTAAGCCAGAGGCACAAAAATGCTTCTATCTGGTTAAAATGTACACACTTGGGCAATGCCAGTGGACATTTTACACTTAAAGGGACAGAAGAGACTTTCTGTGGTAGACAAATGAGCTCAAAGAATACTTGCCCCTATCAGTGCCCCTTCCACTTTGGTATCCCATGTGGACACTTGTTTAGAGTTCCCCTAAGGCTGACCCTGCAGCTAGAGTGTGTACAGAACAAGATTGCCTACTGTATGAGAAGGAGGAGCAGAGGGTTCAAGCCCCTAATCAGCAATGACATTTCTGTTTCCTGACACTGCAGAACAAGGAACAAGGGGTCATTCCACGTAGGAAACTCAAATGCAAACCTGCCAATTAAGGGAAACTTATAGTTAGAAGGAATGTCACAAGCAAAGAGACAGAAACACACAAGAAGAACAAAGGCATTTTTAAAGATAAGAAAATAATCAAGAACAGGTGCTCTAGGGAATTAGAAAAAAAAATATCCAACCAAAACATACAAGCAGAAAGCAAACCTCCACCAAACCATCTCTGCATGCCCTGACAAAATAGTTTTTAAATATATCAAATATCCAAAAAGAAAGTATGAAACTGAAGCTGCTGTGTTTTAGATTGAATAAACCAGAGACCAGAGATTGTACATGCTTTAACATGTATAGTTCTGTAATAAAAGGTGGATAACAAAGGACCTAAGTTACCCCTATAAAACTAGCTAAGCAATGTGAACACTTTACCCTGACCCTTAAAATTAATTGAAATTGTGAAAATTTTCAGAAACTTTTATAAACATATTCAAGTCCACACCTGAACAATGTAAAAATGAGAGGCAAAGGATAAAGCTTGTTTAGTTGTTTTTTTTTTTCCAATCTGATAATCTCCTACTTTCTCGTTCTCCCTTCCTGGACTATTTCAATATACTGGTACAAGTTGTTTCCTATTACGAATATAATCAAAATTAGAACACTTGGTCAATTCAGTTATCCTAACTATTCTTAATGCTTGGTAATGGAACAAAGACTATGTAAAATTCAACTTGAAGTAAAAAGTAGTAGGAACTCACCTGTTGTGGAAATAACTGCAGAATTGGTTTTATGACTTAATATTCCCATTTATATTCCAATTTTAATAATGTAATTTTCAAATTAAAAAAATCTTAATTTTTTTTTGCTTTAAAGACATTTTTATACTTTTTTTCTCCCAAAAAATAACGAAAATACAGACTTAAAATTGAAAATCATTAGATTTACAGTGGTTTAATGTAAAAAGCACCTCCATATATATGAAATACATACTTGAAAAATTCAGTGGAATTGAAACGAAATTCAATTTTGATAGGTTTCAAAGTTTCAGTTTTTCAATCCTGTTATGTGACTTGCATTCAGAGATGTCCTAAAGACCTCTTGGTTTTAGTATCATCCACTGGTGTCAGAACGCAGTCCCTCAAGAACAGCAGTAATGTATTACTTGACTTTTCTTGATCCCAGTGGGCAGCTTCCATGAATAAGGCTTGATACCAATGCCAGCAGAAGATCCAACACTCATGACTGGGGATCTATGCTAGTATAGTATAAATATAATTAAACTTTCAAAGACTAAACAGAAGAGAAATAGTCTTTAATCAAGAATAGACAAGAGTTGTTATCAGTTCCTCCAATTCATTTCTCACAGCTGTGTATAATGCCAGTTTTCTCCTGTATACAGAGATACTGAAGGAACGAAAACTGTTGCAGACGATCACTTGAGTTTCACTCCTTTCTATGAGCAGACAACAAAGATGACTCCATATGTACTAACAAGATATTGTCAACTATTTAAACCTATATCAAGTGTATAAGTTATCAACTTTATAATTCAAGTATTTTACTTAGCAACAACCACCTATATCTCAAGAAAATAATGCCTGTTTTCTATTATCATACATGACTGGCAATGACTTTTGTTGCTAGAGGAGGTGGAGATGCCTCAGCTAAGCAGAACCCTTCAATAAAAAAGCAAGAAGATATTTCTCCTCTCATTCATACCTCTTCCAAGATGTTAAAATGTTTACTCCTGTATTAGGAAAAAGCATTCAGGCAGATCAGCTGGGAAAACTCCTATCCGTTATCCTCCTGACAGCAGACTTTCTGAGAAATTGTTGCCCTTTCTTTCTACTTAGAGTATATATTGATAATGGCAGTGCATAAGCTAAATCTTTAAGTCAATTACATTTTCTTAAGATTTCTATTAATTGCTAGTGAGACAATGAAGTTCTTCCTATTTGTATTGGACTGATTATATGTCCTGCTTTTTGTGTAAACTTTTTTTCTGATTAATGATCGAGTATGTATAACTTAATAAAGTAAGAAATTACAGAAAATCCTTTGGTTTGCTTTTAAATTGAAGATTTTAATAAAAAATTAAAACATATTGTAAATCCTATTACAGAATGAAAAATGGTATACATTAATATTACAGAAATAAGCTGGAATTCTTCTTAAAAAGGAAAAAATTGAGTAGTTTTCAACATGGCAATGCTTAAAGCATCTCTGTATTTCTAATGTGATATGAATAACTACAGATGAGTGAAAAAATAAAGCTGGAATATTTTTGATTTAAGCCTGGTACCATTTAGGCTGGTATTAATTTCTTAGGGAAGTTAAAGAGAAAAATACTAATGAGAGGAAATAATATCATTTAAAGACAAGAAATCTTAAAATGTTTCATTTCTTTGGTTATTCATTAAGTGAAATAACTTGCACCTCTAGGGCCCTTTTCATGTAAATGTGTGTCTCAAATTGCTATGTCCTTAATTGCACACCATCACTGGAGAGAGTGTAAGGAAAAGGAGTGTGCTAGGCCTTTTAAACCAGCAACAAACTCGTCCCAGGCCAGAATATTTGCAAGTCAGAGAATTGTGCGCAATTTATTGCCAATAAAAGCAAACTTTTGATCACTGACTTGGGTATGGGGGAAAGCAGGAATACAATGTGTCAAACTCATATATTCTCCTCTTCTCCAGAGCTAATTGTTTTTGTATCGCGCAGGGGTTGCACACGTTGATGAAAGCTCCTCTGGTGAGGTGGTGAGGGGAGGCCGAGGCATGGCGGCCGCTCCGGCGGTGTGCACGCACCCCTCGTCCCACCCCACGTACCTCTGCAGAGGGGACGGCGGGCTCCTGCAGTGCCCAAAGCTCTGCTGCACACACAGGCGCTCATTCCAGAGCTGCTGGGAATCCCTCCTGGCTGGCACGGAGCTCTGCATGGCCTCCTCCCACTGCCGAGACCCCACAGCCTTTGGGCCGTGCAGCCACCGTGGGTGGGTCCAACGCGAAAGGTGTCAGTGCCCATCCTGGGGTGCAGCAGTGAGGTTCCTTTGTTTGCAGTGACTCTGCTGACTTTTCACTGTACATTGTACAGGATCAGTCTGAACTTCGTGTTTTAACAGAACATTGCAGACGTAAATCCTCATTACTTTTACAGTAGGTTTTAAACAAAATATGTCACGACTTCTGCACCCTCTGCTCTCCTGAGAAGCTCAGTTGACTTCTACAGTGCTGTGTTAGGATTATATTATGCTTCATAATGAAACTGGAGAGTACTTTGCCTTATCTCTAAAACCTTCTTCGGCTTAGATAAATCTGGGTTTCATCTTATATTTACAAGCATCCAAAAGAACAAAAAGCTAAGTATCATTTGTATCAAGCAATCTTATTTACACATACATTTATTATTGATACATATATTTATAGAACTGGGAGTAGACTAGGAAGCATATAATAAGTTTTCAAAAAAAAGAACAGATAGTGTATTTGTCTACAAGCTTGCACTTAAAAATCTATTGTACATTCTTAATTTTAATCCATTTATATGTATATTAAATGCTTTTCCTATATATCAGACTAAATGTAATCATATTGTTGTCCAGAAGCCATTTATATTTTTATATAATCAACACATCACATAAAGGGGGACTATATTCAAGCAGCTGAATACTTCCTGATATATCTGTTATGGATGTTGCTTCACTGTTTTGCTACTTGATAGGCCTATAAGTTATCCCAGAGAGAGGTAACACGTTGAGATTTTCTATGCTGCATGTCTCTGGAGTTTGTGAAAATGTTCTGGGAGAACATGGCTACATCTTTACTGCAGCGACCAGGTGGTGTGGGTGACTTCTGGAGATGAGAAGATGGGCTGGGTGGATCTTTGTTTCAACCTCTTACAAACACTGAGGATTATTGCTGCTTTGCACTGTCTTACCCAAACAGATTGAGATGCTGCAAGGAGGAGAGAATCAAAGATGTCAGGTCTTGTAGAGGAGAAAAGTTACTCTACACCCACTGTTTTGTCTAGCCTTCTTTCTGATCTTGAGATGGACTGCAAACTCCCCAAATATCTCTGAGGTATGAACCTGGAAATTTAAATGAGTGAACAGCAAAAAGGTCAAGTTTCTCAGCCTTTAAGTTGAAAGGAAGAGATTGCAATCTCCGATTGAGGCTTTTTTACTGATCAGCTTTTGGAGAAAGCAAACTGAATGATGCTTAAGAATCAAAAAGGAATGGGTCTGAAACTTCCCCCTAAAGAAAAAAAAGCGAATAAGAATACCATGTTAAGGAACTAAAAAAAATTATTTGTCTTTCAAATAACAAAATGTCGTGGATTTTTTTTTTCCTGTATAATTTTCTAATTCTGTTTTGATGGATTCTGCATTTAGAAAGTACTTTTTTTTTTTTTGTTTAATAGTAGGGTCAATTAATTAATTATATGTCAGTAATTATTTTTTAAATCTCTGATAAAAAAATGCAGAAAAATAAAACAAAAATTAAGACCTGAATTAAAACTCACAGAAACTACTCTAGATTTACATTGCTTTAGTAACAGAACTACATATTCCTTCTCTTGTTTGTACAAAGTATTTTAAATTAACTGAAGTTCATCAGTTAAACTGTAATGAATAAATTAAATTACAACTTTTCATCACAACACTTATAGAAGACTTTTCCATAAATAACTGCTTCCATAAAGGTAAAGTTATATTTCTAAAATCAGTAAAAGGAAATGTACGTAATGTGTCAATGTTTTTAAAGAGATTTAACAACTACTATTTTAATTCAATACCTAAATAATAAAAACTTCCTGGACTCTACTCCTTGCTTCCAGAATGGCCTAGAGGGTTTGCATTCCATTTTCCATCTAGTCTGTTTTCTTGCAGCTACTCTTATTTTATTATATCTGCTCTGATATAACTGCTTCTGGAAATTATCCAGTCTGTTCAGATTCATCTTATATCTTATAGAAGCAATGAGATTGATCTACTTTGTCTTAGAAGGACATCTAACTGATTTTTTTCTTCTGCGTCCAGTATGTAAGTACATGCGGATTCACTGAGGCAGTACTTTTGGTTACCTCTTGAAAAACTCATTTTTATTCAGTCATCCATGAAGTGTGGTGACTAGCTTGAATGACAAGTTTGCTTTCGTAAACTTTGTCCAAGTTATGTTTAGTAAATGAATGAAAACCAACAAAAAGATGATATTTGAAATGTTTTTTTCAGTTTTTTTAACAGAACTAGAAACCAAAAACAAAACCAAAACACCCTCCCCCCAACTCAAAAAAAAAAAACATTGAACAAAAAAACCTCTCTGATACCCACTGAATTTTTGCCTAGAATCTTCTATTTCTTCTTGCAAAAACAACACCTATGTTTTCTTTCTTGGAGGTTTTACTTTTAGTATTTTTAAGAAATGTGAGACAGGTTTATATCTCTTATTTTATTTTTTTTTTAATTTAAACTCTTATTTTTCATATCCCATTACACTTAATGAGATTGGAAACCTGCATTTGAGTCTAGGAGCTATGAAACTGGCTCAGCATATTGCATGCAACACAAATAACTGGAAATCAAGTGGTGAGAGCAGGAGACACATTAATTATTCATAGAACTAAATGTATTGAAGAGCCCACATTACAGCTCACAAAGGAGTATCTGTGAGTCCTGTGAGGGGAGGAGTAACTGCCTTCAAATCCAGTTAAAGTGCACCTGACACACAAGAGGATGGTTCTCAAAGTGACCGTGAGAATTTTCAATAAAAGCTAGGGTTTTTAAAGAACTTTCTGGTTCCCAAATCCCAGTGAAAGTCACTGAGATATGGGAATTTAATTCCCTTCTTCAAATCATAGCTCAAACAAGTGGAAAGATCTGACCTACATTATTTTTTGAGTTTCTGCCTTTCTAGCCTTGTTAAGAATTTTATAACACTTACCATTGTATCTGCATGTGTTCTGACTGATGGCCTGTCAAACTATGTGGAAATCCAAGTCTTTAGGGGAAAGTATATTTACTGTGAATGGACACAAAGAGTGGGTCTTCCAATACAACATGAACCATTTTTATCATCTTATTGGTGAAACCCAGAATAAGCTTATCTTTGTGGATGGCAATTTTCATTTGAATTTTCCTTCTGTGTTTTGAAAATATTCATCTATAGTTCTCATTCCTTTTTTTCCCAATATCCACTTCATTGAAAGATAAAAGACTGCTGTTGTCAGGCCTTCAGTAATGTTTAGAAGCAAGAGATCTGATCTGTGGACCACAGGTTTCTCTAAATAAAAGGAAATGTGAATAGGTTTCATTGCAGTAGTATTTAATTGATAAACTCAAATGATATTTACATTTTTGTTGCTAAGAATCTTCTAGATGGGGGTTATTTGATAATCTCTGCACACTTTACAACGAAGTATTTTGTTGCAGAAAATGGTAATGGTTTGTCCAAAATTTCTACTTTCCTGAAAGTGTCTAAAAATGAATGGTATATTCTTAGCATCAGTCTATGCCCCAAGGTGCATTATTAGCTATTGCTTGTAGGGATGTTGTTGCTGCTTCAATAAGCAAAGCCTTTTCAGTATGCATTAATACAAATGTATAACAGAATTACAGACTTAGTTGGTACTTCATATGGATTCACCAAACCTTGCTAACCTTGGAGAAATTATAAACATTCAGTGCTGCTGTATTTTGTGTGTCTTCTTTTCCTGAATCAGTCAGAACATCTCATAATAAGGGAAAAATAATAGGAAAAATAGCATCATTTCCCTCTTTTTTTATTTTCTTTTTTTTCCCTCTTACTTTTGACACAGGAGTATTTGGAAGTTTAGAAATTACAAAAAACCTAACAGTTGATTCATTTATTATTTTTTTCAGATGAAAGTGGACACTTTCTGCCACAAGGAAAAATTGTGTAGTTTAAATCAAATCAGAATTGAAGTGATTTATTAATTTATTAACCACATTTAATTAACTAGGCGTCAATGAACAATGTATTGAGAGTCAATACTGGTACAATAATGCATAAACCATGTCACCAGATACTTAAAAAAAATTAATAAATATCTGGAAATTTTGAAACACCCTTCTATAATCCCAAGAACTTCTAATTGTGGATAAAAACATTCACACACACACACAGAAACATGCACCCTCTGCGATAGGTTTTGGCGAGTGCAGATCCCTTTCATCTCAACATGAGGGGCCCCACCTGCAAAAGCCTGCTTGTTCAAGAGCCCCATCCTGTGCTTGAGGTTTGTGCTGTCTCTCCTTACCCCAGAGGTGACAGCCCCCTGGGAGAAACCCCCATTCACTCAGGGTGTGGGTCCCCAGCGTGTACCTTTGGTTGCTGTGACTGAGCTGCACATGGCTGCTTGAAGCACCCGTGACAGAGGGCATGGGACCACTTCTGGCAGGCTTTTGGTTTCTGCTGTCACCTCCACTACCTCTCTCCACTGTCACACATTTTCAAGGTTAGTTTATGCTTCCTTTCAGGTTGAGTCCTTTGTTCCCAGCATCATTCAGAGCTGACCTAGGGGTCCTGCTTATGGAAAGTTGAACATGAGTGAGCAGTGCCCTGGCAGCCAGGAGAGCCAGCTGGGTCCTGGGGTGCATCTGGAACAGCATCGCCAGCCAGGCAAGGGAGGAGATTGTCCTGCTCTGCTCTGCACTGTGCTGCTCTGCTGGGGCCAGCCTTACCTTGAGTACTGTGTGCAGTGTTGGGCACCACAATGTAATAAGGATGTAAAGCTATCAGAGAGTGTCCAGAGAGCTACCAAGATGGTGAAAGGCCTTGAGGACAAGCCATATGAGGAGCAGCTGAGATCACTTGGTCTGTTCAGCCTGGAGGAGACTGAGGGAAGACCTCAGCACAGTCTACAACTTCCTTGAGAGGGGAAGATGAGAGACAGACACTGATCTCTTCTCTGTGGTGACAGCACCCAATGGACTGAAGCTGTGTCAGGGGAGGTTTAGGTTGGATATTAGAAAAAGATTCTTCACCCAAAGGGTGATTGGGCTGGAACAGGCTCCCCAGGGAAGTGGTTACAGAACCAAGCCTGAAGTTCAAGAAACATTTGGATGATGCTCTCAGACACACGGTGTGATTCTTGGGGTTGTCCTGTGCAGGACCAGAGGTTGGACCTTGATGTTTTGTTGTGAGTCCTCTCCCTCTCATGATATTTTATGGTTCTCTGGTGTCTGATTATCGTTTCATCTGTCTGATGTTCATGATTCTCTTTAATATGATCTATCAGTTTTGAGCAGATACACCCTAGACAATTTTGCATATTCAAGCCACGTAGACACTGTGTACACACTCATCTTCATGTTTACAAATATCGATAACCAGACTGTTTGCCAAAGGTAGGCCATATTAGGGCCATACAGGCAAATTGATGCATCCAATCCATATTTTTAATGTCCGTAATGTACAATAGCTTTCTTGGTTAGTACTTTAACCATTGCCTCAAACATTCCTGCTATGTTAATATTTTATACAAGAATCTGGACATAGTAATAATCTTGAGCAACTTTAGAACATGTATTAATGCAATGACTTTAAGCTTTGTATTTGACATTAACAAACAATGTAGAGTATATTTTTTTCTCTTATGAGATGCTTTAAACAGAAACTCTAAATTTTCGTAATTATGTCACTACCATATTATATGTTTGCATTACTCCTTTCGTCATAGATCAAAGCTCCTGTGTGAAGATGGCTCTGCAGAACCTCACACCTATTTCCATGTTGCTTTGATGAAGAAAGAAGTGGTAATTTGCTTCATCAATGAATGGATAAAAGTAAAATAACGTTGTATTAAAACAGTGCATACAAGATCCCATGTGTCCAAAATCATCCTCTGCTTCTCAGAGGAAATATCAGTATCTGCAAAGTCCTGGAATGCTAGGGTTTGAAGTCTGGTTTAGTTTTTTTTCACTCCTTCTCACTTTTCTTTACAATATATCAATTTCTGTATGTATATGTATCTAAGATATTTTGACTATATCTAGGTTAGTTGGTAAGTCTTTACAAAAATATGAAGTACTAATAAAACCTATACATCTTTTAAAAGATGTTAACAATCACTTTTGATTTATATACTCCTACTTTATTTATGCCCAATAATTCTTGCCTTTGTCTATCTTGAGTTATGTGTCAAGTTTGGGAAAAAATTGTCAGTGTCAGCTCTCCATTACTGAAACAACGTGTGCTTTATTTCCTTTTTATTAATATTGGGGTTTTTGATTTTCCTCTTTTTTTCTCCTTTTTCTTTTCCTAAAAGAGTACATGAGGCATTATATCTATTGCTGTATGAATAATCAAGTAAGATTTTTTCTTTCTACTTTGAAAATTATATTGAAAACAAAAGCAGATTAAAAATGCTTTTAAAAATTCAACTTACAAATTTAATAAGTCTAATCCGTAGTGGTAACAGAGAAATTTAAAACTTACATTTGCCTAGTAAAATTATTCATTTTTTTTAAAGCAGGGAAAAGGAGATTAAACATCAAAGAAGGGAAAATTTTACTGACCTAAAGCCAATGAGTAGACTGTGGGCTTGGTGGAAAAGAACCTACAATGCTATTCTATCATTGTCCTTATGAGAAAAAGGTCATGCAAATTCTGGTGCTGGAAAAATGAAGGAGATAAATTCTAAAATAAGGAAATGATGATAAATATATTCTTTTGCATTTGCATTAAACATTCCAGTTGATTGGTATTAGCATTAGGTTAAAATATTTATGGCACTTGTTCTGGATAAATCACATCAATATAATTTATTATTTAAGAAGAAGTGAGAATAATCTGCTTCAGTGCAGATAATATTGTTATTCATGCTCTCTTGATGAATACCAGCTTTAAACAAGTGGAAAAATGTTAAGTCTTTGTACAATCTTGATTTAGAAAACTGTAACAATATTATGATTTTAAATACCTTTTAATTTAGAAGAGGACACTCAAATAAGAGAAGGATTAAAATGTGTAAAAAGAAGGAAGATTAATATGCCCTAAAGATATCACCAGAGTATAGTCTGTACTGATCTACCTCTGTATTGGCACTGGGGTCATCAATCAGATTAGCCCTCAGTGGATTTTATGGTCCTTAAATTTTTTTGGAAGATCATAGTTTGTTCCCAGCAAATGCATTTTCAAAACACAATATTAATGATGGTAGGACACTTGTTTTTACCTCTATGTAATATAGATTCTATCCTTTTAGTGGAACATAAACACTGCCCTGATAACTCAAATAAAGAACAAACCTCCCAATGATTTGGAGATAAAAATTGATTGAGAAAGGTATGCAAAAGTTTTGAATTTATTTTTTTTTCACATCGGAAATTTTTTTGTAATATTTCTGTTATTATTTAATTAGCATCAATATGTAAAAATATAGAAAGAGGTTTCAAACCCCTAGCTTAAAAACTGAAGTTTATCCAAATGAAGGTAGCATGTTTCAGACATATAACACTGTCTATTGCCAAGCAAAATTTCACATTTTCTTTTAAATATTACTTTACCCCTGGGTAATTATCAAAGAGAGAGTTTATAAAAGAAATCTACTCTGAACCCTGGTCTGCATGCAAAGGAGGCATGAATACTGTTTGTAACATGCAAACTGTAAAAGGAGATGAAGGAAGTAATCAGACTTAATAGAGCTATTTGAGATAAATTCATGTGCTAAGAAAGAGTAAGGAAAACATTTGAACTCGAAAATTTGGAAAAGATGATACAAAATCAGACGGTAATTCAGGAGATGGCTGGAACAGGCAGTACGTTTTTTGTGGTAGAGACAGAAAACCATAAAGACTGCAAAAAAGTAACAAAACTCGGCATTAGTAGGCAGTTCAGTGAAAAGCAGGCTTCAAACTATGTGTTAGAGGAACATTTTGCAATTAAGTGTGGTCTTAATGTCGTCAGGAAAGGGATCAAAAGTTCTTAGGAAAAAAATGATGGAAATACTACATTGATACTTCAATAAGAGCAAATGAGAAATTGTTGTAGAGTTTGGACGCTAAAGAGGGGCAAACTCAGTAGGAGCTATGTAAAACAAGGACTGGAAAAAAGTTAGGAATGGCCAAAATATCTTGGAATCATGGACACAGAATCCGGAAAAGAATAGTTCAGTGATGACACTAGGGAGAAAAAAACTGAAGAAAATTTGTGGTGAAGGAAGAGTAGGGAAATTTTTTGAGAGGATATTTTTCAAAACATTTTTGAACTTCATCGCTTTTAAAGCTTGCTGAAGTTCCAGTAGATTTTGTCCACTTTGTTTTTCTATAGTCTTTATATGACAGTCTCCATATATTTCCCATTGCATGAACATTGCGATTGGGAAGATTTGTACTGACCTCATTGTGTCATCAGCTTGACATTATAATTTCATCTCCAGAGAAACACTGAAACACTTTTCATCATGATTTGATATTGTAAATGTGGTGACCATAGATAGTAATAAAAATTCCTTGCAATTGCATTTTGACATCATAATGTAATCTCCATAGTCTTCGCTTGACATTGTGATGAGATTGTGGCAATGCTAACTTTGTATGAATGAAGCTGGGCCCATGGAATGAAAAATGTAAAGTTCAGTTTTGCACATAGAGAGCAAATGTTTATAAATACGTATATATTTTATCATAATTAATTTTTTTTTTGTTAAAAATTAGAACACATTCTCTATCTATATGAGTAATGGAGATCTGGAACGTTCTGTTAAATGAGGAGATCAGAAAATGAATCAGTTTTCAGATAAATCTTTTTAAATTTATGCAAGTGAATATATAGCATATTTAGTGCCATAGCAGAGACTTGGAATCTATGATTGTAATGTTCTTCACAGTTCCATTGTCTCTTGAGGCATGTGCTTCTGCCTTAGTTCTTGAGTAGTGTAGGAATAGGGGCAAAACATAATATTTTTATGAAAGTATTTTCCTATTAAGAAGTCAATGAATTTTTAATTTTAAATGTATGCATATTTCTTGCAATATGGATCTCATGTTTATCAGCTTTGGTGCAAAAAAAGGGCATCCCTTGGAGTAAAAGCCTGGTGTGGGCCTGTTTGATTCTCTAAAACTTCAGTTTTAGGGTTGTTAAGTATAGTGTCAGACTGATTTAAACAGTGACTTTCATCCTCCTAAATTAGTCATTACTCTAATATGAACTGGAATGACATTTTTTAAAAGTCAAAGCATTGCTGATTTTTTTGTGGAATCTGAATTGATGACCTCGTGGTAAAATACATTTATCTTATTATTAGATCTTTGAGACACTATATCACTTGTAACCTTTACTTAAAGCATTTTCTTGCAGATATCCTTCTGATTTTTGCAATACAGGCTACAACAAATATTTAAAAACTAGTAAAAGGTACTCTCCCTGGATTATAACTATGGTACTAGACAGACTGACATCTTGCAGTTTTGAGTTTTTCTTTTTTATTGACAGAATTGAATGTCTTCACTACAGTTTAGCTGATGGAACTTGAATAAGGCATACATATAACTCCCTGTCTTTCACAACCTGCAACTTTTTGTGTTTTTTTCTCTTATCTGTCTTTCTTGAAGATATAGTGTTTGGCCCTCTTCTTTTCTCTTGGAAGTGCCTAGATAATATAAGTTTGAAATTATTTAAAATGTGGTCAAATGCATACAGCATACGCTTAGAATTGTGTAGGTTGAAAGTTTACTCCTGGCTTCAGTCCTAAACTGCCAGTGCACTTTACCTCTCTAAGACATTTAAAAGATAAAAGTGTACATAATAGGCTTAGAACCTTTCAAAGATGAGCTAGAATAGAATAATCTTATTATAGAATCATGGAATCGTAGAATGTTAAAAGGTTGGAATGGACCTTAAATATCTAGTCCTAATCCCTGCCATGGACAGCGACACCTTCCACTGGACCAGGTTCAACCTGGCCTTGAACACTGCAAGGGCTGAAGCATCCACAGTCTCCCAGGGAAACCTGTTCCTGCATCTCACCACCCTCACAGTAAAGAATTTCTTCCTGACATCTAACCCAAATATAGCCTCTTTCAATTTCTACCCATTAATCCTTGTCCTATCATGACAGTTCCTGATGAAACATATAAACATATTTTTTAAAAAGTATTATATGTATTCAAATATTTTAGCAGGTAGTTTTATTACTGGCTAGCATTAATATAGAAAAAATAATTTAAGACTATATAGGAAAATTAGAATTACAATTGACAATTTTTGAGTGTTTATATTCCATTTTCAGATGAGGTTAACCTAATTGCACACAAATTTTCTATCTATATAAAGAGCTGAAAAATAAAATATATTTTCCTAAAAGACATAATGTTTTTTAAATAATTATAATTTTTTGACAAGATTGTGGTTTTATGTTAAATTGTAAAATCCTGGAGTTCAAATCAGAAGGTAGAAAAAAGCATAAAGATTTTGTGAGTAGACACTTATTCGGAGAGCAACTCTGAGTTTCCTGGGAAATGTTTCTAATTATTTTGACAAAATGCAGAATATTAGCTGACACACTTACTGCTACATATTTTCATCTTAACTACCTTTTGTGAATAAGGAGCATTATAACACCAGATAGCATCAGTGCAAGCATACTATGAAAACTTGATTTTTCACTAGGGAAAGTTTAAATTGTCTTCAAAATTAACTAATTTACTTTTAATTTACTTAAATTTAAGTTAATTTAAATTTACTCTTTAATTAACTAATCGCATTTGACAGTAAATATATGTAAATATTAAATAAAAGATTTTTAGAATTTTGATGACAAAAACAGCTGAAATATTGTAATAAACTTTTTTTTATACTTTGAATGGTCAGTCTATTTTTTTTTCCTGTTGAAGTATGCCATGACGATACCATATTTTGTTATTATTTTGAGTTACTTTTTAACAATTTTGAAGACTTGTAAATATGACCAAAACCATGTTTCTAGCATTGACTTGAATGCTTAAAAAAATCATGTTTAATACTAATACAATTGCATACAAAATTTATGGCATATTCTGAAAGAGCAGTAAAGATTTTGGATTTTCAAAATGGAGAGAGAACTTGTAGTCAGAAGTAGAAATGAAATTTTTCAGGAGAACAGTTGTAGGCCTTGAGATATTACCTGCATATGCCTCATTTCTTCAGGTAGAATGTACAGTCTATCCAGACCACTTATAGCAACTAGGCTGATGAGTTCTCTCAAAAGTAATCTGTGCTTTTCCCTAATCCATTTACTGGGGCACAGCTTCTTCACTAGTGGTCTGAGAGGTAGTCTGGCGAAAGGAAAGCATTTGTAAATGGCCATTAATTCCAAAATGCTTATCTCCAGTGGACAGAGATTCTTTCTGCAGTCATTTGGGAAAAGGGATTGAAGTCTGCTGGACTGAACATTTCTGTCTCAGGAGTTCCCATTGCACTGATACTGGGTTGAATTCTTCTCATTATTACTTCACAATTGAGATGTGTGTCCAGAAGAGTTCTTGCCAAGATAAATATTTACTTTTAAAAAAAGTACTAGTGGCTAGAAATTCTATCTGCCACTTCCACCTAGACTGTAGATAATGGGGGATGTGGTTAGAGACTTGAACCAAGCAGAAGGGGGAAATTTTATAGGCAAGTAGTATATCAGCTCTGGAGTAGTATTTCTTCTCGTGTGTCAGCAGTGTGCCGACCTGACTTCGAGAGACCACATACATTTAGTTTCCACCAAGAGAAACTAAAACTGTCACCTTAGTTTGGAATATCTTGTAGTATATCTACAACAATGACATATGAAGTTTCTTTTACATGATTTCCACATAAGTTGATGATAGTTGGTAAGGTAGATCATGATCACAGAGTCCAGACAATGCAACAATACAGTTGTTGTTTGAAGTATTTAACACTGTTATGCTGGGGGGAAATTATTTTTCTGAATAGACTTCCATTTTCTGTTTGTTATTTTAAATTCCAAAAATCTCTTAATAGATACTGGGAATCAGTTTACAAGTGTGATGATGAAAATATTTTGCCTGTAAAATTCACATACTGTAAATGAAGTCAGATCTCAATTTTCTGAATTTTTAGAGTAATACTTTAATTACTAAAATAGTTGAGGTTTACTTCAGTGCTCAGACTGCCTTAATTCAGTACACAAGTAGGGCAATTGATGTGAATCCGAACATCTGGCAATCAGAGTGATTTAATGAGTTACTTTTTAAAGAAACGTCTGTCTGCCGGAGGGGTCTATAATGCAATTAGACACATTAGCACTTTCTCAGTCATTTGGGGGTATTTTTCATGAGAAAATGTGATTGGTGCAAGCTGTAAATTGTTTGCACTTTTAGAAGACGAAAACTCATAATACATTCACATTTCCACCTTATAAGGAGGATTTTGTTAGAATGATGTAGTGTAATGCATTTGTTGCAATTTCTGCGTATTTGTTTGTAAAATGTAAGGATTGAGACTAAAATGATAGTGTGCAGAGTTACAGGCTTCTTTGGCCAAATATTATTTTATACAAACAATTCAGGAAAAAGGATGCTGATGAATGATTTAAATTAGAAGTCAACAATCCAAATTCAAAGAAATTCCTGAAAAACCTTTTTAACCAGTCATACAATTTGGTAGGTATTAAATTTTTCAAGCTCTCTTTTTATTTAATATTGTTCTCTTAGACATACTTTATTGGACTTGTGACTACTTATTAATTTCAATCTCAAAGTACATAAGTTAATTTTCAGGACTATTTAATTAAATGTAATATTACACAGAAAAAGTTTAACATTTAGTATTTGTATCCTCAGTGTAAATCTCCTGAAGATTTCCTGAAGATAGGAGTAAAAGGTAATCTCTTGTTTTACTAGAGATTTTGCTGATGCTAGTGTTGAAAATTTTGTACTTATCCTCTGACTTTTGAGAACATCTCACTTCTTAGGAAATTAACTTCAGTGATTAGGAACAAAATGAATACAAAAGTAAGTTTAAAGATGTACATTTATACATTGCTATGAGCATTTTATGCATATTGTAATTTTATGTCTATATGTGCACATGAGACAAATGTGGTCAAGGCTATGATTTTATGTATAAAGTAAGGCAGAAAAAGAAATTAAATTAATCTCAAAAACTATATTGAATATTTTCATAATGTTGCAATATAAGAATCTACTTGCAATTATTCCATTAAGAGGTAAAACTATTGTCTTTAGTAATTACGTAACCTGTGTTACAGAGGAGTTTATCACAGCATTTAGAATAAACTCCGTTGTGTAAATAAAGTGGAAATTTGACTCTAAGCATTTTTTGCAGTTGGGTTTTTGAAGTGTTAGGACAGGTTCTAATTGAAACACTGAACTTCATGTGCTTTTTGCCAACAACCTATGAATATAATTTCTGCTGATTTAAGAATCTGATGTCAGGGCAGTAAGTATGCAATTAGCTTTAGTTTAAGTGATAGCAACATGCTGTAAATAAGAATCTTAATTGTGTTTGCAAGATTAAAATTCAGTTTCATTGTTTTTTTCCCTTGCTTCTTTGGTGGCTTTGTGGTATATTCGCATTGCTACCTCTAAATGAATGTCAACTTGTTTTACCTCGACTGCAGCCAATCGATACTTCATTAGGCTGAATTGTCTTGTGCCCATGCAACCTTGAAGCTGTGGCTTAATTACCACCCGTATTATGCAGTGGCTCAGAGTGCTGTGCTCAGCTGTGTCAGTTTTGAACAAAAGCCATGCCGTTGCCTGTATTTAGGAAAAATGGACTTTTGAACTGAAGAACTATAATATTTTCCAAGTTAACAATTCATGATGATAACCTTTCTTATAATGTATATGTCAGTTTTCAGTAAGTTTACATTTGAATAGGTTTCTGCATATTGCAAAACTTCAAAAGACGAGTACCTTTGCTTTTCATGCTCAACCCATCTTTGATTTAAGATAATTTTAAATTAATGGCAAAGTAACATTCATCTGAAAGAGAAGACAGGAGAAAGTGCAGTCAAATGGCAATCATGACAAATGACATCTCTTGTCTGAGAGTCATTTTTCCTCACTAGACTGATTTGTCATCCCCACTTTTGACATTTTTCATCCTGCTATGAAATCACATTGACAGAATAAGATATTTCTACACTTAACAGTGGGACATGGAAGATGGTTCTCTGCCTTCATTTATTTTTTGTATTACATTTAAGTGTTTGTAAAATTTTTAAGCAACTAAATTCTGATGACAAATTTCATTTGCTTTATAAAAGATAAAGTTCACACTGCCCTATAATCATAAAGTAAATGTTGCTGTTTTGTTTGTGTCAGGTCATTATATAACGTAGAGGAAAAAAAATCTCCATGAAGAAGATTTTCCACTTGGGAGTATTGCCTTGTTATGAGTGAGGATTATCGAATCCGGTAACAATGAGGACAAACTACCTAACTTTAATATATTGTGCCTTGGACATGTCAAAGACCTGTGGCTAGCATTTGCAGTTTCTTACTTCAATACTAGAAACATAAGGTTTATTCATTGCTGAACATGTTATGTCCATGCAGATAGGTATAATTAACTTTTTAGATTTTCCCTCCAGATGATACAAACTATACAGAGGCATGGGCATTTTCTCTTGAGTTATAATGAAGGATAGACTAGAGTACAATCCTAAAAGGCAATTCTCAGAGATCACATAAATGCAGCTGAAAATTTAGTGACTTGTGCACATGGCACAGAGAGCAACTCTCCTTTTTGTTGTTTGGTTTTATTGTTGGTTTTTTGTTTTTACCAAATGCCTCATGATTACTCTTGTGTAGACCAAAACATTTATATCTGTATATGTATCTGTGTTTGGTACCTTATTGATGGTGAGGCATGCTGACCACAAAATAGTAAGATTGTTGCTTCACATAAACCACGTTTGAGTACTCAGAGTATGATAGTCCCCTCTAAAGCTCTTTTGAAAAATCCAGGGAAGGAAATTAAAAAACACTTTCTGAGAAAATATTTTTTTTTATTTGTCTGATTTTTGTGTTCAATGAACTAGATCTATGGCTAGATATCACTGTTAGCACAGTGTCTTTCAATGTTCACATCAGACAATCAACTATTTGCAACCTCTAACACTGTTTCTAATTATCAGCATGTTGAGAATTTTCACACCCTTTATAACATGTAAATGTCACTCATTATACATGCCTTTTCTGTACAGATCAGGCCTATAAAACATGCCAGAATTTGTACCAAATGTACCAGTGTGAGCCTGCAACTTCATGCCAATATTAGTGTACATTCAGTATATTTGCATGTACTGTCCGTTCTATTATAGCAAAGTACAAATAAACAACTTTCATTTAATTGATTAACAAATCTTGTGTAATGTGTCAGATGCTTTGAATTATTTTCCTGTTTGAATGAAAAGAGGCGGTCACCCTTGGGATTCATATTTTGTAGACTTCATGTGGCTCTGTTCTTATTCTTTACTCACATTTATCTCCTAATAGATTTCAAGCAAGTTTCAAATCATCATTTTGTGAGTGTGAAGATGAGAAGTCGGCAGCATCAGGGTCTTTCTACCTATTATGTATAAAGAAACAAAAAACCCCACAGCCCTGTGTAGGAAGTGCTTATCTGTGAAAGTTTTCATTTTATCTGATGAAACATTTGAACTGTTTGCATATAAAGGGAGGTTTTGACTAACCAAAAGGGGACACTCTTCATTTCTGCCACTAGACTGCATTCTTAATAAAGTTGCAAAGTGTTTTATGTGCCTTCTTTTGAACTGTATTCAAGTTTACAGTTCTACTTGAAAATGTGGGCATAACCAATAAACAAAACTATTATGGCTTAACTCTAGCCAGCAACTATGCACAACACAGCCACTCATTTGCTTCCTCACCCAGGGGATCAGGGAGAAAATCAGAAGAGTAAAAGTAATATGACTCATGGATTGACATAAAGACACTTTAATAGGAAAAGCAAAAGCCCCCAACACAAGCAAAAAACCCTGAGGACTTCATTCAGTGCTTCCCATAGGCAGGTAGGTGTCCAGCCATCTCCAGGAAGGCAGGGCTCCAACATGCTTATCAGTAGCTTGGTAAATCATACACCATCACTCTGAGCATTCCCCTTTCCTCCTTCTTGCCTCAGCTTTACGTGCTGAGCATGGCACCATATGGTGTGGGGTATCCCTTTGTTCGCTTGGGGTCAGCTGTCCCAGCTGTGTCCCCTCCTAACTGCTTGTGTACCTCGAGCCTGTGGGGTGGGGTGAGAAGCACAAAAGGCCTTGGTGTGTAAGCATTGCTCAGCAGTGGTGAAAACATGCCCAAATTATCAACAGCTCCATACTAGTTACCATGAATAACATGAATTCTATCCCAGCTAAAACCAGCTAGAAGAAAGGTGCCATTCACTGTTCTTGTCTAAATAAAAAAGTATGTTTGGGAAATTTCCTTTTGTACTTAGTTCTTCAAAAAGTTGTCCTTCCTTTAAATTCTTCTGCCACTTCTTCTGTTCTAATGAATGTATGTGGGATAGAAAGACATTGTAATGAGCTTGATTTATTCCATCAAATCTAAAGCAAGTGTATTTGTAGTTCTATAATGAATTACATCTGTTCATAAGAATCTTTTGAGCAACTTTCTTAATGTCAAAATGTTTGTTATTTACTCTCAAGATTTCAGGAAATGAGTGTCCAACACAACCAAACTCCTGTGGAACATTATACAGACACAAGCAATCAGGAACGCAACATAGAGTAAATTCACTCTTCAGTCACATTTTGTGATGATCTCTTTACTCTTACACAGTTTCCTCTAGTGACAGAATATCTTAAATTGGTAAAAGTTTTCCCCAATACATCCTAGCTATATTGATAGCAACTGTCATTCATTAGTACGCTAAAAGGGAAGAAAACTTATACTATAATAAGAAAAAATGTCCTGCAATTAAATTATATGTACAACTCAGCCTTAATCCAAGTTCAATCTGGTAGGAGCTATGAACTTTTTTCTTTTTTTAATGATTCAATAGTTGGAAACATCGAAGTACCTGCTACTGTTCCCTAGAATATTAAACCACATGGGGACAATGTAACATTGAAGACAAAAATTGAAGATTTAGGGACGTGTTTTACCAATACTGTAGAAGTTTTTTTTTTGTTTTGTTTTTTTCAAATTCAGTTGCATTATGCCTTCAAAATTAGTTCCTGAAAAGCTAATGTTATATTGATCAATATTTACCTGGAAAAAATAACATTTTACAAAGATAAAATAATGAAAGGCATTATGCATTTTCTTTGACAGAGGGCAGAGATTAGTATTGGACTTTGATTACTAAAACATGGGCACTAAATGTTGTCTCTTGATTATGTGTTATTCATATGTGTATATGGGCTACAACATATAATTAGATCAGAAAAGGAGAAATAAACTGGAGACAATTGATCATTAAGATTGAATGATGGGCAAAATTCTGTTACTGGCCTCGTTTCCACAGTGGGTAAAAGAAGGCAGCAAAAATCTTATAAAAACTCTAAAAAATTACCAATAACTTCCATCGTTTTCCCCCATTTCTTTCTTTGTGAACAGAAGAGTTATGACCCATTTTGCTTTTACTGATCATCTTCGTCATCACAGATGAGAGTGAGTTTCATGGACTGCAGTTCAACAGGAATGTGCGTCACTCTCAAGAACATCAGACATGGCCTCATGTGATCCCTGGAATGTGAAAGTAGGGCAGCAGGGAGTAGGTAAGATATTTCTTTATGTATACAATCATGATGAGAGAGATATAAAATATGTTATCTCAGGAAAATGTCTGCAATTTAAAATTATTAGGGTAGAGGAAAGAATCTTAATATCCTGTTAGAGCAAGAGAAAATGTTTTTGAGAGAATAAATAAAGCATTAAATTTACGTCATTTCTGAAAAAAAAAACAGAGAAAAGATGATACTTTAAAGTCATAATTCTTTAAAAACACTTGAAGGTGTGTTTATAAACTATAATCTGGAGTAAATGCATAAGAGGGAGCAAATATCTGTAAACTGAAGTAAAACAACCAAGAATTAGAAATATGTGAAGTTTATTTAAAAATATTACCAAAACTGAAGTTGTAACTTAATCTAGGTTGTTGGTCTTAAATACAGTTGGGGCGAAAACTAAAAGATCATCATATATCTAATATCAGACTAGATAATTTTAATGGTTCTTTCTTTAAACTAAATGAAGTTTAAACTATATGAATATACTAATCCAAGCCTACACATTAATTTCTTTATGAACACACCCAAGGGCTCATTGTTGGCAATGATAAACTGAACTCACACCGAAGTACATTGAAATATGTTCCTGCAGGTCTTCCTTTAAATTCCTCCCATTAAAAAACCAAAACAAAATAAAAAATAGTTATCTACTCTCAAGTTGATTTACAGATTTAAATCTAGGCATATAAATTTTCAGCATAAATTATTTTCGTTGTGTGACTGGCTGTAAACTACTGAAATAGACAGTAGTCAGGAATAAAGAGTTGAGGCAATATAATAGGGTTATTTAATGGGCCTATATTACTATAATAGGGTTATTTCATCACTCCTGTTAGATGGGACATTTTTTATTATTGCAAAGGAAGAATGTTCAAAAACTTGTTAAAATATTAGAATTATTTGGTGTACTTAAGAAACCTGGGTAAACAGAAGAGCTTCATTCAGAATGTATGCTGGCTATAGTGCATCTTCAGTTAAAATACTGAGTAGATCTGAACAAAATGTCAACATGTAATTTTTGAGGTAAATTTTTACTTTGAGAGCAAAAATGTATTTAAATAATATAAAAATAATCATAAAATATTTAAACAAAATATTTTTCAACCATACTTTAAATTATAATGATTTTGATAATTTCTTTCTATGCTAATTATAGCTTAAAGAGGCAGTTTATTCACTAATATTAAAACTCAGTTTATTTGTTTGCTTTAAAAAAAGTAGCAATGAAGTGACTAGAAATTTTTATTATATTTAATAATTTATAGCATTGCCGTTAGAGAGAGGCATACAAGACTGTAGATAATAAAAACTCTGACTGTTTCATACCGTTTAAGGCCAGAAGGTTCAACAGATCATCTAATCTGACCTCTTGTATATCACCTGAGATAAATCCCCAGTGAATCCCAATTCAGTCATACACAAACTGTGCACAAACCTACTTTCATTTTTGGTGGTCTTAACTGAGTAATTTTCATCTAATTACACAATTATTTCCAATCAACTAAATAATTTTCTTTGCTTATCTCTAGAACTTCTGGTTCTGGGGAGGCTGGAGGTCACTGTGAAGGTGGCTCTTTCTGCACTCCATGTCACATTTTAAGAAAACTGGAGAGGATGTTCAGTGCTGGGTCAGGATATAAAGTGAAAATGGATTCTCATAATGAGCACTATTCAAACTAGTTTTTAACATACACAGGACTTCATTTTTCTTGAGTTGTAGAGATAATGAAGTCACAATGCCTGTTCCCATGATACATTGTGGCAGAAATGGTATGTGTTTCCTCACATTTGCAGTCTGGATGGGCCGTAGACCCTCCTTCCTTTTGGGGTTTTCTCACTACATTGAGTCTATAGATGGACCTTGGCGTCTTTATCAAATTTCATCCATTGCCAAGAAAGTTTTCCAGACCAATTTTGCACCCTCTACTCATTTGGCATCTTGGCCTTCAGATGATGTTAAGCTCCTAAAAAGCTGCAAAACAGAAATATTTTTGGAATGGAGTTATGTGTGTGTTTAGATGAGGAGTAAGGTACCATTTGATACTAAAATAGATACTAAATTATGAAGTTAAGAAACTTGGGGAAAACTGATTGTCAGAATAGTTTTGTATGTTGCAAACCCTTTTTTGATATACCAGAACAAAGCTACATTTCTCCTGTTTTGTCTAGGTTTGTCATAGATGATAATGTGCTTGCTGCTTGTTTGTTTACTGATATAAATAGTCACTATTATGAACTGGTATCTGCTCACACATCCTTCTAAGATTATGGTGGAGAAATTACAGTAATATGAACAAGGCTCTAATGAGAAATAGCCCATCTTCATCTTTTGAAAGATTTTTCTTTTTAAGAATGTGGTCTTTAAATAATTCCTTGTAGTGGGAGCACCTATGTGTTATGGAACTTACTGGGACTGATTATGTGGTGCTTATGATCTGTCATTTTTATCTTTCCTGCTCTTCCATGGCTTATTTTGATTTCTACAGTATATAAAAAGAGCTCTAGAAACAGTGTTAAAGAATTGCAAATAAACTTGTCTCTTAAGGTCTTTCTTTTAAAGTTACCTGTGAACTGTTTCATTTAATTGGTGTGCAACTAAACCTGTACAGAGGCAGTAGGGTGTACAGACTAATTGGCTCCCTTTATAGTGTATTTCATGCTCTTTTTTTTTCTCCTTGTTTTTCAGCTAGACCTGAGTGACTGCAAATCCAGTGGACATTATTCTAAAACTGGAATATAAGACTGGTAAACAGTATTCAACACACTAATTTTAGGATAATCATGTGTCAGGAAGAAATGTGTAAATGCTGTGATGACTTACAAAATGAGTACTAGATGTAGTAATTCAGCTTGTCACATGATGCCAGAGTCAAGAAAGTAAATAAACTATCACTTAGGGATCTAGGACTAAATTCTACTTTTGTTTTAAGCAGCTGGATTCAAGTGACTTATTTACACAAGGGTGTTATTAGACACTTTGACTGGCTTAGTGCACTGAAAACCAAAGGGAATACAACACCATGTAAAATATTATCTTTATGCAGTCAATAGATTTTTCTGCAAAAAATATGGAAATAAATAAAAGGTTTATCATATCATGCAGTATCATGTGAAACTGATTCTGAATTGAAGTGTTGGACTAGAAGAACTGCCTTAAAGAAATGAAGAAAAACTGTAGAACATCACAAAGTTTATGGTGATTCTCATTCACTGATGGTAAGAAGCAATTTCAATCTTTATTTGTGCATGTAGACATGTTTGTGCAGACATGTTGACAATATTTACTGTAGACATTCAACTTGGATGTCTATGCTATAAAGCTCCTAAAGTTCTATACAATGCTGATGGAGAGAGTGACCTTCAGAAGAGCAGTACAAGATTCTACCTCTTTATTCTTCAGGTCACTTTCTGAGTGAGTCTTTCTTTTCCATTGACTGTACAGACGCCTGAAGTAGGTGGAATTATTACATCTGGAAAAGCTAAAGCTTTATTGCTGTATATTATAATTTCATTAAGGATGTAAATGATCAGTAATGGTCACATAGATTTTCAGACAGGAGAACACAGGTGATGGTCAAAACTTGCTGATCTTTAAAATAATTTTATGCTATTCACAAGTAAGAAGGTAGGAATTGTTTATTTAGCTTAGATGAGATTGGCTGCTTTGTGAATTTTTTAATAGACTATCACCAAATTAAATTTTATAAAATGTTTTATTTAAATTTTAAGGTAGTTTAAAACTAAGAAATGCTACTGGTGGCTGAAAAGAACTCCAAAGAAACTTAATTATATTGTATTATTCCCTTCAGTTGTAGAAAACCCATTATCTAACCAAATTTACAAGCAATAATTCAAGGTATAAAGTATAGTCCTTTGATGACATTCTTACTACTTTAGTGTCAGAATTTGAAGGGTAGTAGACATCCTTTAGCATTCAAGTCTACTTGCCTGTGTAACTGAACTGAAATGCTTCCTTAAAGTTTACTTCTTAAATTTTCTTATGAGAAAAGGTACCTTCTATCCATTCGGTTTGGAGACGTAATTCCCATAAGGTTGAATGCACCCATAAAGAAAAAGGAACTGAAGACCTTATGAGGAAAAAACTAAAGTGTTTGCTAACTCACATTTTAGATTAAATGGGGAAAATTCTGTACTACTTTAAAGAATGTTTGTGAGAGTATATCAATTAGTTTTTTTAGGTAGTTAGATGCTGGACAGAAGTGTATGGATGTGAAAGTGCCTCAGCAGTAATTTTCAGTTCTCATTCTGCCATAAGTGATGATCTGGTGCTTTTAACTCCAGAATCCCAGGGTTGGTCCCTATAAGTGTCCTACAGGGGTTTGCCTGCCTGGTCTGGAAATGCTGCTACCAACAGTCTTGGGCCAATTCACAAGTTTTTGCATAATGCAGTGACAGAGATAGTGTTTTCCCTCAGTGGGTTGCACCTTATAAAATACAACAATGTATTTGCTAAAAGTTATTTCCATTAGCTGAAGTGTTCAAGGTCTATAATCTGACCTTTATGGTTACAGCTCACTTGAGAATCGCTTAGGAAAATGTGAATACATTGAGTACCCAGGTAAAGTTTGTGCAATAACTTGAACTACAAAATGTACTTATGGGTACACTTACTGTGTACATAATAGTTCTAGTGTTGACTTTTAACAGTCCTACTTGGTGACAACTGTCTGTTTAAGAATTTGGCATTGTATAATTTGGAACTGAAGATGATAGAGTCGTGTGAGAGATGTTGTTTGTGTGTGTGTTTAAGTGGAGGACTGTGCCTCTGCAAGCTTCCAAAGGTCAGAACTTGATTTAATAAACTTTTCTTCCCAGAAAACAAGCTTTCTTCTTGAATGTGTAACATTGTTAGAAAACTGCATGTCTGGAGACATTGCTAATAGGCTTGTGAGACCTTTTGCCCTATCCAATGCTCTCTTGAATAGTCATACTGGATCTGGTCTGAATAAGCCAAAATCCTTAAAATGTTATTCCTGATCTGTATGCTTTAGATCACTTCTGCCTTCTGCAGTACCCTTTACAAAGGTGTAGAGCTGGGATTTCCATATCTTCCAAGTGCTTCTATGCTCCACTCTAGCATATAATTTTATCATTGGTCTAGTAGCACCCATATTGGTTGTCACTAATAGTACCTTAAAACCCCCTTTCCTTTTCTTTCCCACAACCACTACTGTGTTTTTAAATGCTTTTAACCCCTCTGTATAATTTCTGCTTTTGCCACATAGTTGTTTTTCAGTCTAGGGTGACTACATGACAGCACAAAACATCCTACTCAGAGTGCTCCTTGTGTTTTCTTAGATCAAGATGCCTCTGAGACAAGGTGATTTTTATCCACTGGAAAATGCTATCCTCAAGTCCTTAGATGACCAATAGGACTTAAAGAATTTTCTGATATGAAGCTTGCCTTTGATAACCTCTGATAAGAAACCTATCTTCTTGTTCATTGGAATCTGGTCACTCTCAGCTTCTACAGCTTCACAGACACTTGAAATGAGATATAATTGCTGGGGTGGTAACCACGGGCACCAAACGGTACTGTGTGCATCATCTGTGGATTTACATACCTTGATTCTTAATTTTGCCAATAGAATGCCTAATTCACAGGCAAGTGCCATTAGCAAGAGATAATTCTCTTCCTGCCTGCTCTAGAATGCTTCAGAATGTGCTTATGGATGCTCAGACAAGTTACACTGTCTAAATAATTAACAGCCACATATTCAGGATTCCTAGATTTTCTTTTTCAATGAGCTTGAAAATAATATTTTCCTTTTGAAGCAAGGGATATGAGTAGATATTGCCTACAGATGTGGTAAGACTATTAGCACTTCTACTTTTATAAATTGCATTTAGATCTAGCAAACTAGTACTTAAATGTTGTAGACCTCTGATGCTTTATCTGTGATATGTGTAATATGCAGATGCTGTGCCTTGCTGCAACCTCTGTAACCCTTGCTGGGTCAAAGGTGATGCCTTTTTATTAAAAAAAAAAACAAAAAAACCCTGTTTAAAATTCAATCTAGAGAGCTATTCCAGGACATCTTCACAACACTTAATGATGGATTTGGAATCCAGGAGATAAATGTTTGTTGATATAGCCCTTTACCAAATTATTAATCAAAAATAAATGAAAACATTATGATCACCACACCCATGTGGTGATACATACTTTTCTTTTGCTTGTTTTCATGTTACTCTGGACTGTTGACCAAGACAATGGTCATCTTAACTATCATAGGATCTTCAGAGGAGGGGATTGGAAAACTGGGCAAGATGAGAAGAGAAAGTTAGATCTGGTCCATTTCTACTGCGTGGTTAGGTCCCACTGGATATGTCCCTATGTTTCACATTCTGCTTCCTCAAAGTCTTCCCTCAAACAGATAGGGACATATGAAATGCCAAATATTTTGACACATGTTACTTGGGGCTAAAATACATCTATCCCCTGTTAGGTTAGCCTGCAGTGCAATAAAACCTAGTCTGGATCTCAGATTCCTGTTTCAGCCTGTTCATTGATTTGCAGATGACAGGACAATTTGAAGATGTTCTGAAAAAAGCCCACCTCAGCTTGACCCATCTTGAACTGATACTTTTAAGTACTCATGATGATTCTACATTCTTGATATGGAGCAGTGAGAAGGAAATTGAAGTTAATGAATGGTACCACCTATCAAACTCTCTGTAGTCTCAGTGTTCAATAACACTTCCAAAATACTTGCATGATTTTGAACTGAAGAGGAACTCTAAACAGGTTGGAGGACACTCTCACATATGGTGAAACAGGAAGACACTTTCCTGGGACAACATGTGTGACGATGGAAAGGTCCAGGCTGTGTTTTTGAATGCCACATTTAAGATTAATAGTGTGACAAAAACAGACAACTACAGATGTGAGCTGGAAGAAGACCACTTACAACCGGCAGAACCACAAATTTTACCAATTTTGAGAACCTTGGACTGTAGTAATTTTTTTTTTTTTTTTTTTTTTTGTAGTATATATCCATATACCAGATCTGGAATTTGATAGTGATCTTGCAATCAGATGGTTTCTGACCTCCAAAACTTTATTTGCTTATTAGGCTGGTCTGGGCATGAGTTCCAGTGCCAACAAAATGTGTCTACTGAGATATAGAATAATTCATTAGGTTATGTAAAATATCACACAAAGATTTGAGCAAAATGTAGCCACTTTGGCATTCTGACAGCTACAATACAATTTTAATAAAGATAGTCCTGATGCGATATTGAATGTCCTCTGAGCCCCATTGAATTCAGTTATCATTTTTGCATCATGTTAACATGAGGAATTTAAGTCAGAGAAGAGAAGTAATTATTTTTAGAGCTTATAAGCTAGCTTTACTTGGATAGGTTTTCCTTGGGTAAATACCTTGACTAAATTTCAAAGTCTAGTTTCAAAGCGAGCGATATTAGAGTTTAAAAATACACCTCATATGTTAAGAACTGTTAACATGCATAAGATATTGCCTACTTCTGTATAATAATAGAACTAAAACATTGAATAATTACTGAATAACTTAGATATTGTCAAGGAAATCATATTTCATGAAGGGTAGCTCTTATACTATGTATCACTTTGCTGAATGAAAGACAAAACAAGGGAATAGTTATTGTTACACATGGACCATCTTATGAAGAGAATGAGAATAAAGAGTGATGCTCTTTCCAAGAGAAATGGAGATGGAACTTAATATTTTTCTCAGGAAAATACTAGTAAAAGATAAACACAACAATGAAAATAAAATTAAAAATATAATTTTTCATGGGTTAAGTATTCCACATTATTAATATCTGTGAGGAATTCTGTAGCATAAAATGACAAGAATAAAATGTGTTGTTCAAATGATAAGTTGTGAAGATTTCACGCCACCAAATCAGACTGAAAAAAGATGGTAGAATGATTAAAGTAATCTAGATTTAGCTGAAAAGTGTAAAGTCAATATGTCTATTAACTAAATGTTTTGCTAGCATACAAAAATTAAGATATAAAACATGAAGATAGAACTTCCATATTCTAAACAGATTTGATTTTGGGTTTGGACATGCGAAGAGAAAAAGGAGAATAGGACAGACTGAGGGTTTGCTAGTATTTAATCAACATGTATAATTTCTTTCAGAATGTAAATATCAGGAAACCGGAGCAAAGGCGATAATGTGGGATAGACTTACACAAAGTTTGGAATTGTTTGGCAACAGCTTGTGCAAATCAAAACATTTTTGGAAACAAGTATGGGCTCTTGCCCCTTCTGTATTTGAAGTCCTAAGCACTTCCATGGGATACTAGATCTGCTTGTTTAGAAATGTAAATTTGACTGAAAGCCTTCATACACTTGCCAAATATTTCTGTAAGGTCTCTTGAACAGGTCTGTAAGGTGTATTGAACTGGCATGAGTAACCACTCAAATCATCAAATCACTTGACTTGTACCACGGCCTGTGGAGCCAGAGACTAAAACACATGAGAACTCTCTAGAGGGGAACTTGATCTGCAAAAGAGTTGGAGTAAGACAACGATATGGATCCTGATTAAAATCTGTTGCAATCCAGCTATGATGATTCATGCTAATGAAAGATTTATCTGTCATTATGGATGTGTGGCCATACTCAGGATTGAACCCTAAGAGTTGGAAAGGTCGATAGTGGAGCTATATAATGGACACCAAACACAGAATATTTCTGTGAAAGTGCAGTGCTGAAAAAGCTCAGGAGTCTTCATGAGATGCAATATCTATCTATCTATCTATCTATCTATCTATCTATCTATTTATCTATCTCTCTCTCTCTCTCTCTATCTACCTATGTATCTATGTATTGATAGGATGTTGGACTAGATGGCCCTTTAAGTTGCCTTCCAACCCAAACTATTCTATCATTCTATGACTTTATGATATTAGGGTGCTTGATGGTTAACTCTGTGCACTGAAAGAAAATATATCTTCAAGGAGGGCACTCCATGAAGTAGTTTGAAGAGAGGATTTAAAAGAGAATCATAAATTCTCTTAGTAAAACTTGGTGATGCAGGTCAGTATTGAAATTACCTGGACAGTGAAGTCAAATGGTATTTGGGAGAGAAGAAAGTTTTAGACCTTGTTTAAAGTCCTTGAGGATCAACTAGTCTTCAGATAAACTATGTGGTCATACACAAACAGTAATTTACTCCTGCTACAATGAGCACTACATTTTTCAGAGCAAAAATAGTCAATAAAAAGACAGAGACATCAAGCTTACAGTACTTTTTTTCAGAAAATATGCAAATACATGGGTCTGTTAATTTAATGTATCTAAGGAATACTGGTTTATGACTTGAGTTCATTTAAAATTGTATTTTAGTTTTTGATTAACAAGATGTACAGACAAAAAGGCCCAGTAAGTACTAGAAAATTTGGCTGAACTTAGATGATGGGAGCAATTCAAAGATTAACTTTATTTGGTGAAGATGAAACAACACTGCAATATTTTCTTCATACTATTGGGGATAAAATAAGTTATTCTAGTGAGAATTTTTTTTTTTTTTATTCTCACCATCACAAGCATGAAAAAGATAATGACAGAGAACATGTAGTCTAAGAATTTTCTCATCTTGTGCTAGACTGTGCATCTTGGCTGCTCCTCCTAGGATCACTCTGTAGACAGTGAAGAAAAATAGGAATTTCAGGGGGTAATTTGTCTCACATAATTTATAAATTGCTGTAAGGATGAAATGATAAAGACCTGAAAGTGTGTATCTCCACTTATGGAAAAAACCAGATGTAGATGACTCTTTTCTTCTTCAGTCTCTTATAGCTGTACCATGATCATGGCTTCAGCTCCTGAGTGTTTAATGGTATTTCTGCAGTATAACTATGTACCCCAGGAAGGCAGAATCAGGAGATTTCTGATAATGGTGAGATTTTTCTTCTAATTTTATGTCATAAATTGTCTCATAATTTTCTAGTAGAAGTATCTAGTTTTAGATACAGGACAATTGGAACACTATTTTTTTGAAGTCAAGAGTGGAAATTAGTGTAGTAATATGTTTAGTGTACTCACGCTGCGCTCTATATAGAAGCTGTCTGGAAATGCTGAGGGGCCTTGGTTCTAAATACAAAAGAAAGTGATGAATTCAACAACAAAAAAAAGAAAAATGAAAATGCTTATAGAAAGTTTCAGCTTTCTTGTGTATAGAAGTCCTTATAGATTCAGTGAAACTTCATAAAATTTGAAACAGAGACTATCAGCAGTATCAATTTTGGATGATCTTGAGCAGAAGTAATTAATATAAATCAAGAATATACATTTGTGTGTGGAAAGAAAGGGAGAGAGACACTCAGGATATGCAGAAGAGTGAAACTAGTCTGGTAAAGATATAAAATATTTTGGTTATTTAAATAAATCAAACCATCTGTACTCTGGGGGAAGGATGCGAGAGTGACAGTAGAAGAACACAATGAAGTTGAATAAAGACTTACTGAGATATCCCAGACAGAACCCTGATTTTTGATTACCTGTTAGTATAAAACTTGAATTGGATCTTGGAAAAATGGTATTGGGGCTTATTATGAATATTGACAAACAGTATGAGATATGTCAAAAGCGAGAGAAAAGGATGTTGAACTCTACCTGAAAAAGTACCAGATACTACAGGACGGAGAGATATTTGGGGGCAGGCAGTGGGGGATGTTTTCCTATGCATAGGCACTCTCTCCTATATATTGCAAGATATAACATTGAAAACGCAAGTAAGAATTATTTAAGCTGTAAGTTCTTTGGGGCAAAGGTTGGTTCTTCTTATCTGTTTGTATCGTGACTTGACTAATAGATATTTATTTTTGTACATAAATAATAGCAGAATTTCCGTACAGAGTTATACACATAAGCATATTTATAAATATACACGCATATATATAATTAAAATAAAAGGAAAAAAAGACAAAAAGTCTGACCTATAAATAGGACAATTTAGATAAAATTCCGACATTTACTACCTTGTTACTCACTCACAGTTCCTGAAAGATATAACATCCTCCCTTATTTCACTCCACAGTTCTGCACAATTCAACAAGGCATTTGTGATGAGATATGTATCTCAAAGATTTGGAGTTGGGAAATAGATTCTAACTATTCAGATTTTGTTGGTCTGCAAAATTGGTTAGAATTCTCATGTGAGAACACTGTTCTCATGAGATTTCTCGTATTGTCTTCTGTGAATCACATCATAAATACTGCAAGAACTTTTTTTGTTTCAGATGTATTTCTGCAGTTCTTTAGTGAGAAGATAATGAGAAATATGGAACTGATGTAAATGAATACTAATGAAAATAAAATGTCAAAAAAATATTTGAGAAAGTTTTTAAAAATTAGTTTTAAATTTTGGTAAAGACTCAAAGACTTTCTGTTTCTTTCCATTGCTGCTTGCTCATTGAAAGCAATGCACCCTCATTTTTATTCACACTTCACATGTTTCAGTACATCACTAATACTCCATCTATATGTATATGCTATCAGTTCATTAAGGTTTTAATTATATAACTTTTCATGTTAGGCTTGTGATCCTCTCTTTGTGTCTTTCAGAACAGTTCTATTCAATAGCTTTTGATCTGCTAGAAGCTTAAGGACTGAGTTGCCACTGATGCTGTTTGCCAGCAGCAAAGGGAACTTGGATATGGCCTGACCATGGAGACTGATAGGCTGTAAGATATTAAGCTCCCGCCAATTTCTATTTTCTCTTTCAAAGATTGCTAACCTCATCTCCCCAGGGACTGCAACTGCCGCCAGCCTTTAAACCAGCAGGAGTAATATCTGTCTCTAATTCGTAATTACTAGGTCTCTGTCACAATGAGCATTGTTGGTGCTTGCCTTTATTTAATTAGTGAGTATGTGCATTTGTACTGGTGAGAAGTACAACTGGGTGGAAACATAACCTCATTGCTTTAAAGTTATTTTTCTATTTCTCTTTTTCCTGTTGTTATATCCATAATATACAGCAGATCATTATCAGTAGCGTTAATAATATTCAATGCTGTGCATATTTTTCAACAAAATTTGTATTGCAAAAGAAACAAGGATAGCACCTTGTAGAATTGAAACAGACAGTCTGCCCCTGAATTTTTACCTCTTCCCTGTGCCTAGTCCCTATTATTAATGTATATTATTACTTCAAGTATGTCAGAAAAAGAGACAAACAGTCAGAGGCAGAAATTTCTCCCTAATTCACTCTGCCTAGCCAGCAAAATGTAACACAAAATTATTCAGGGGAAAAATACAATTTTCTGTCATCTCTGCCATACACTGATAACAAAGCTACAGGCTAATATGTTTTGATATTTTTGTCACTCGTTTATCATGTGACCTTTCATGCTATCATTAATACAGCTGAGGGACAGAGCAGATACACTGAAATAAGGGTGTGGAGAAGTCAGATTGCTTCTCTAACAACTAACGGTCAGTCACAGCAATTTATGCTTTTCTTCAGTATAGCACTGACTGAAGAAGAGAAATTGTTATTAAAATTTGATATTACTGTCTAGGCTCTGCCATATAGAATTTGCAACTTTTAGCTATGATGGGAATACTGGGAGGGGGGAGGCTTAATAAATTTCCCTTTGAATTATGATATTAATACAATACAACATGCTTGCTCAGATATTCAAAGCATATACATGGGGAAAAATCACATTCAGGACACTCCAACGCTGCATATTAGTCATAGACCAGAATTGTTATATCTAAGAAAAATATTTTAATAACATGGGTACTATTACCTTATATTGGCTCAGTTAAAACACTTGTGTTTTTTCATTTCTGTTTGTTTGTTTGTTTTCAAAATTCCAGTTACTAATAGTGTTGCCTAGTCTTCAGCAATATTTTCAGGACATCCAAGAAAGTGCAATGTGTCTTTTTTTATGTTTCTATGTCTTTTATGATAAATGATACCTGGGTTAAATTTGCATTCGGCTTTACACCATTTCTGACAATAGTCTAGCTTTTTATGTTGCCTGTGGAGTCTGGTTTGTTAAAATTCCAATATAAAACTAATTTATATTTGACATTAATGAGTTAAGAAATGTTTTATACAGTACATCAGAGCTGAGAGAGAACTTTACAGCATTCTAGTAAAGCAAATTGCTTCTGAGTAGAACCATTATGCAAAAAACGAAAAATCTTTCAGTAATCTAAGGAACTTGTCCTTTCAAAATCCTGTGATTTTTAATGTTTATATTAAGAAAGAACTGAAAAATTAACAGACTTTTTCTTCTCTTTTACATTCTTTAGGGGAATTGTAATTTGACTAGTTTGAAGAGATCTTTTCCATCAGTGTGCATGTCTGTTCCAGGTCAGAGTAAATCTTTTTATTCATTGATAAAATAAATTAAAATACTTTAACTATTTAAAACATTAAATAATGTTTTTCTTGAAAATGGCTTCTTTGAGTAATATTTTTAAGTGCAATAAAAATTGACCTTTACATGTGAAAAAAAAAAAGTAAGGATGAGTTTTAAATAGAGGATTTTTAAATAGGTCCCAGAGAGAGTCTTGTAGACTTGAAATGAATCTTTTTGCATTAGATCTGATTACAAAGTGAAAGCTTAAATTTGTTATTACAAATGTAAGGACCTGATTTCCAGAAAATATATGCAAATTAATAATTCAATTTGCCAAAATATCAGTTGACTTGAATTTTACTACTTCTGTCAGTAAATTTACACGTTTGCAGAAATGAACCCTAAATATATTCATGAAAACAGAGGATGCATTAGCACTACTTAGAAATATGATCTGATGATTTCATTATTTAGTATTTTGTAAACAAGCCCATAACATGTATTTTTAAACACTTTCAGTCCATTTATAGTCAAATGGACTGCATACTCTCTGCCTGTAAATGTTTGTATATCTATATATTTAAATATGTATGTGTATATGTATATAAAGTGAGTTGTATATAATTTCTTATTATCTGATTCATGTGTATGGATAGTAGTGTCAGATAAATAAAAAGCATGTTCAAGTCCTACAAACTTTAGAACATTCTACGGAATATTTTTATAACAGATAAAGGATTTTTGGTGTCCCTGTAACAATGTCCTTAAGAGTGTTCTCACTGTATTATTATTGCTTCTTATTTTTGGTAATTAATAATAGTGCTTTCTGAAGCAATTAATGAGAAAGAATGGATGCAGGAATGATGTTGGTAATACAAAGAATTAAAAATTATGTAAACTCATCACAAAATAATATTAATGTGGTTAAAAGACACCTGTAAATATCCTAGTCAAGTACAGAAAAATTATTCTAAAATACTTACCCGTTAAATTAAAAGCATATTTCGTACTATTCATATAGAAAAAAAGTCTTTTTTTTGTCTCAGATGATAGCCTTAGAAGAGGAATATCATGAAGTGCATTCTTTCATTAGTGCACACTTTATTACAGTCTGAGCAAGACATTGGCTAAGTGGACTTCCCTTTTACCTCCCTGTCACTAACAACAGTCCTGACCTGGAGATGCAGCCTCTTTCAGGATAAGAAGAAAATGTGTCCATGCATGCTTAGTCTATAACACCCTTGAACAGATTATATATCAAGCTGAATTGTACTGAGTCCTTTTTCTTTTTCTTCTTTCCCTTCCTTTTTTTTTTTTT
>VZRF01005005.1:182906-221060 GCA_013396875.1 Vireo altiloquus
TTTTTTTTTTAATAGAAGAAGGTAGCTGTAGTGGAGGCTTTGGGGAGGTGTGTTTGTGACTGCTGTCAACAAAGGATTCAGCTGGACTGAGAGCCTTCAACCTGTTTAATGTGATGCTGAAGGGAAAATTTGGGACCTTAATCATGGAATGAGGCAGCCTCCACACTTACGTATTTCATAATTTTGCTCAGTCTACTCCTTAATATCAAGATAATAAAGGAAAGAAAAATGTAGAGAAGGAAGTGGAAAAAAAGTGTTATTTTATGAAAAGCTTCCTATTGAAGTGCATATAAAAAAATATGGTTTTTTTTTCCTTGCTGTCTGGAATCAATTATAAAATGTTGTTTGCTGAAGTACATGTAAATAGCACAAATGGCAAAATTTTGTTCATCTTTCCAACTTTATTCAAAGTGTATGTGCATGTTTTAAAGGGGAATCACTTACTGCTTTAATATTTGTAGTAAATTGATTGCAAAACTATGACATAGAGTCTTTCATTCCCTGCTTTCCTACCATAATGTTCAACAAAAACATACAAATGAACAAAAAAAGGAAGGGGGATTTTCAGGCTGACATTCGTGTTTGCATGTAAATAAAGCACAAGCCACAAACAAAGCCAGCAATCTCACATACTTGCCTTCAGTGGTAAAGGATGGAAAGGCTGCCTGCTACCAATCAGCAAGTGGTTGCTATGGTTACAAGGTCAGGAAATATGCCTTTTCCCCAGTTGTCCAAGGCTTGCACATGTCACTTCTGAAACTATGAATTTTATATACAGGTCAGGAGATGCATACCAAAGAAATAAACAGTGAACTGGACCATAATGACAGCTAACGTTCAAACGTCCTTGAATTTTTTAAATTTCTATCCAAACACATTTTGTCATTTTGAATGGGTTGGGGTTTTTTTTGTATAAAATTGGAGCAATTCTTTCCTGTAATGAAATTTTGCAAAGTAGGTACAAACTATGCCTCATTATTATAAGCTGCATCAATAACTTTCCTCAGAAAGATACTTATGTTCTTTCCCTTTATTTTTTTAAACTCTTTAAATTACAGCTTTGGAATATTATAAGAATATAATTTGATGCAACTTAAGAACTCAGAATAATAACTACTTTCTGAAAAACAGATTTAATAATGCTGTATTTATCTGTAGACAAGATGGTGGTTAAGCTGTTAATGAAATGCAGATGGTCCTGTTTTAAAGTACAAATGCTTCTTTTCTCAATATGCTAAGCTTTAGGGGAGTTCTAATATAATCTCTAAAGGTTGAGAATGATATAGTATTTGTAAAATGAGTGAATTGTGAAAGAAACCTTGATTGTTTATGTGTCGTTGAAGAATTTACTAGGAAAATTAGTCAAAGGCCTCTCGGGGGACTTAGCATTTTGCTACAGATAAGGTAGGTCAAGTAAATTTAGTGATGGTTATTAAAGGGTCTGTATTATTTTTGCTTTGTATTCCGTAGTGGTACCTAGTAATCCTTTCTGTATCTCAAACCTTTTTGAAATCTAGTTTTTATTGTATTAATATTTAAGAACTGTGATAATTTTTTCTGAACTTTCAACTAGGAACTGCTTAATGGACTTAACAAAAAGTGAACAACAAATTTGAAGTGTTATTTATACAATTGCAGTTCGAATATTAAGTTATGTTGCTTCTCTCCAGATGTGTATTATATAAATGTTATAGCCATGTAATTACAGCTTGCTTTGTATATAGTTCTTTCTTTACTAACTGGGGAATGTACAGTAGAAGTAGCGTGCAGCATTTTAATAACACAGTATGTAGCATACAGAGTTCAGAGCACTTGCAATGCCTCTTTTTTTTTTCCTCTATATGCTGTATGAAAAGGACATTGAAAGTTGAATTAATTTTTCTTTTTCCTAAATATTCTTTCCCACTTTATTTTTCAAAAAGTTGTTATAATACAGTATGTCTGTTGTTTTTAACATGCTGCTTGCTGTGGATCTCAAATTTCATTCATTGATGTGGAAAGACTAAAATAGACCAAAATAGACAAGCAACACAAAGAGAATATGATTCTACCCTTTCCTTTTGGATTATACTTTTTGTTAAACTGAATATTTTTATTCTTTTTATTTTGCTTGTGGGTGGGTTGGGGATTTTATTTTATTTTTTGTTTCTTATGGATTTTTTTTTGGGGGGGGGGTTTGGTTAGGAAAGCTTAGTCTTTATCTTGATACCAATCCTTCCCTTTTCCTTTTTTTTTTTACCCCTATTTTTTGCTCTTTCTCTTTTTTAGCAGAAAGCAGCATTCAAATGAGAAACTAAGTACATTTCTTTTCAACAGGCAATTTACCCCATGATGAGATATGCTTTCACTTATTTTTCTTTGACATTCTAGCATCTAGCAGCACAGCAGGTATCCAAAGGTTAGGTTTCAAATAAAGGATAACTACATTCTTACATTAATAGATGCCATTGTATAAATGTGTCATATTATGCCAGCATTTAGTGCCTCTAATTGTTTTTCTAAAATTATACATGATAACAAAGATACAGTAAGAAAGATTTAAAAATATATTCCTTTATCATTATTGTTCTATTTGTACAGGTCAGCTTTTTTTTGTAGCGTTAATTTTTTTGTACATGTGATACCATTTGAAATTAGGAAATTAATCTGGAAATTCTGCAAACATTTAGAGAATCTACAAGAAGCATATTTTAATTATGGGCTTGCTACTTGAACTGAAAATAATATATTCTGATGTTCTACCTGTAAGATTGAAAACTATTCTAAGCAGTCTGTAATATAATAGTGTCCTGGGGAAACTGTAAATATAGCTTTTGTGATGTGACTGAGGAATACAAATCTGCCTTGCTTAGAACAGACTGTAGTTAATGCACTTTTAAAGAGTAAGATTAACAACGTTTTTCCATTCTTACATAGTTTTACCATGAGACCATATTGCACTGTCTTACGTACTTTTTTCCCCTCCTGTGACCTTTTTGTATGGCCAAATGAGTCTAGGTTATGTGTCTTGTGGCCTGTGAGCAACCTTGCCCATTAGCCAGTCCCCAAACCTTTGATGTGAACCATCAGCCCTACGATTTCTGTGGTTCATTCATTTTTGTGGTTCTCTAACGATCTCTGCCCTAGCTCTGAATCCTGCCTTTATTGTAGACAGAGCTGACAACAGGCAGCCTTGTCTTTCATTTCCTTGATGTACTTTGTACTGCAGTATGGCTTTTGTTAGTATTGATGCAAACATTACCATAAACCACCACCTAGGGACTAGAAACAATTGACTAACTGTTTTCAAATCCAATACACTTAAGTTGATCAGACACAAAGTTTAAGTACAGTTAGCTATAACAGCACCAAAGCTGTGTGGTCTCAGCCTCTATAGACTGAAAAATAAAGGTCAGTGGAATGAGGATGCTTGTGTCAAGACAAACTGCAATGAAATTTATTCAGGAGGTGAATATTGGACCAAGAATTCATTCCTTCACTTATTTAACTGGAAAAAAATCAGTTTTACTATCAGAACTATTTGAAATTATATTCCTTTTATCTCATTTAAAAAAAATCATTCGTAGAAAGAAAAAAAATGGGATTATATGGAGAGAGCAACCATTTTAGGAGAAAGTTCAGATTGTGATGAGATGCACATTTCAAATTGGCTAATGTTAAAATTTTTCAGTTACATTCTAAACAGCAGGCTAACAATCTCTGAACTCATTATAACTGAGTATTTCTCATATGTGAAAATTTCAAAGTTAGCAATACTGTAGATGCAAAACTGTGCCTGACCCTTTTTGTATAAGGAGCAGTGGCAGGGTCATTTGCTTTTTGAGCTTCGTTAGATCCTGAATTCAAGCCTTTGTAAAAAGGGCTATTCAGATTCAGTTTCCGTATGATTCTTCAAAGATCTCAGTTGCTCTTTGAAGTTTCTTCCTAAATTAAGCAGTTGAGAACTTAAGAAAGTGAAACAAAAAGACTGAGAAAATGAAGTGGATTCAAGGATCCATGAATATTTCAACTGTCATAAAAACCTTCATATTGAGCATACAGTAATATAATTATTAACCTTGTGATTTATTTAAAATATGAATATGTTAAGCTATAGTATTTAAACAGTGATTGCAAACACATCAAGCAAGAGCTGAAAGAATTTGGGCTTTTAAGGGAAAGAAAGGAGCAGGAAAATAAGAAAACAAATATTGATGCCCTGATTTTTTTCCAAAGTTTTGATGCAGCCATTAGTTGGAAGTGATTCATTAGCAGCTATTCTAAATTAGTATACATAACCCCGAAGAAAGTTATGTGATACATTTATGGAAATCTGACTTCAGTATTAATGTGATTATGTCAGAGACACCCTCTTTTAATATTAAAATTGGCAAGTTCAATTTCTCTATATTTGTTATTTTATATAAATTGCAGTAATGATCACTGCATTAATGTTAATCTAGAAATGAACTTTTGGATTTGACTCAAAATTGCTGATATTTAAATGCTTAGATTATGCTTTTAATTGTCCTGTTGCTTTTACTATGAGTAAGTTCTCTGGGGCAGAGACTATTTATCTTCTGTCCTTCTATAAAACCCCCAAACCGCCTGGGATAACTTTATTAGCAATAATAACACTTTTTTTTTGTTTACCTTTTTAAAAAAATTTAATATTTTTGGCAGTAATAATTATGTAAAATAAGGTACAGTATGTTTTTTTTTTTTTTAAACTGGACAGTAAGGTGGGAGACTACTTACCCCTGAGAGTCTCCATGGAGGAAGAGAACTGCTTTCTTTTCCAAGTCCTTCAGAATTTCTTTGCTCCTCAGTACAATAAAATTTTGAGTGAGATTAGGCATTACTCTACCTCATTTTGCTTCCTATTGAATGTCAAAGAAGATTTGAATGGACTGCCTGGGTATATTTCTGCTTCCCTTTCACTATTAAAGTCTTCTTCAGTATCTCACAACCATGTTGTCACTATGTACACTCAATCCTATTTCTCCCACTTGTGAATCTGACGTATTGTCAAGTCTTGTTTTCTAGATTTGGTGGTCTAGCCTCCACACCCATCTGAAGCCAGAGAAATAATTTTGGGGTTGGTGTATCCTGGGGTTTTTTTCCCCTTCCCTAGAGGACACTGTTTTTAAAGTAGAAATAAATTAGATGTTTGAAAATAAGAAATATTCATTCCTTTGTGACTTATTACCAGTGACTAAATCTGAATGGGTCAGCTTTTAGAGGAAAACATGATTAATAATCTCAACATTTTGATAGCAGAACTTTTAGCCCATAAAGAGAAAGAAGGAGTGTAAGCCTTTGCAGACTAAGAAGCATCTCATCTCTGCTCACAGGGAAAAAAAAAACCTAAAGATGATTCAGAGGTGGGCTGAGGCCTAAAAATTATGCTGAATAGAGCCAGCTCTGATTTATTGTTAATATCAGATGATGCCATTTAACCCCGTGCTGGACGCAATACAGAGCTTGATATTTTGGGGTGAGAGGGGAAAAGAGGATTGTACTGCCCAGCCTTTCACTGTCTAGTGCCTCCATGTCTAATAAATTAACATCTTTAAATCTATCATCTATCTGTATTTCTTGTGCCTTGTGCATTTTGTGCAAAAAGTCTCTGTTTCCTAGTTACTGTTACAGATTGTATCTAATGATGTGGAAATATGACAACGTGAACACATGCACTGACAAATTTCATAACTTTGGCTCTTAAATAAGGTAATTTCTGAGGAAAATATTCCGATTTTTCATCCATGCACATTGTTTTGGTATTAAATATGCTGGAACTTAATTCAGAAGTAATAATATGGCAACACATTTTTCAAACAGGTCTCTACCAAGGCAAAATGCTTATTGATGCCAATTATGCCAATTCATGCTATTGAAACACTTTGGCTCAGTGTTTCAATAGTTGGAATATGAGCTACAGTCATTTTATAGCTGAAAAAATTATCAGTGATAATTGACTGTGAGTCCTGAACAGGCAGCTTATCCAAGTTCAGTTCAGACAACAAAGGTGCAGGAGAGCCAAAGAGATTTAAGTCCTCAGTTCAATGTGTCATACCCTCCCTGACATCACTTTATTTTTTAACCATCATCCAATGGACCGTATAAGATATATAGGGGTTGATGGCTTTGGCTGCTGAATTTATGAGTAGAATCTCTTGCTGAATTGTCCCATAATTGGGTTCTTAAAATAGATTTTCTAAGGTAAGTGCAGTTGTAGTTGTGTATTGTATCCAAGTTCAGATTTTTTTTCATAAAAGTGAACCAGGCATAGGAATTTATAGGGAAAAGTATAATGGCTAGTGATTAATAATGATCATATAGATTAAATGTCATAATTAGACTGGCAAGAAGACTAAGAGGCCAAGAAGGAAATAGAACTTTATGATAAATTTCATTAATACTAGATTTAAGCCTTGCATTCCAGCGTACAAGCTGTTTATATTTAGAAATATTTTAGGATTAATTCATTTATTTCAATATTTTTGCAAAAAGACAAAACATTCTATAACACTACAGCTGATATTTTTGTTTAATATATGAATAATAAATAATTTTATTATGAAAATAACTCAGTTCTAGTTAAAACTTGTGCTAATTCATACCTGCATTTTTTCTAATTACCTAGCAATTCTTACTTAGAGTTTAGATTTTATTTTCCTGCTTATATATTGGATGCAAAGTGGGTGAGGAATTTATTTTTAGGAAAAATAAATATGTTGAAATATTTTATTAATTTTGATTTAAATAAAAATATCACTGAAAGCAATTCAAGTAAAATACAGAATTTGTATGCAAACCTCTAAACCCAAGGAATGGAAATGTTATACAAAATGATATACGAATAAAACAGGACATAATCATCTACTCTGGTTGTGGCAGTTACCAAAGTCCTTGAAGTACAAATCTGATATACCTGAAGTCATGTTGAAAAGCATTACCAATTTATTTGATATCACTTAAAATTATTTAGTAGTGTTAATTTCATTCTATGATTTTGCAACTGCTCATCTGCATTCAATGTCACTTCTTCAGGGTAGAATAGGAAAACACACTGAAGTATAACAAAGGAGGAGCTAAGAGAACAGAGCTAAGGGAAAAAAAGGCTTTCTGAGTGTGAAGTGGACTTGATCTCTCTCAGGGATACTCCTCTCAACCCACTTTGTGTCAAGCAACTAGCATGGGTGAAGTTCTCAAGTTCTGCAGACAAATGCATCACACTCACATCCAAAGCCCTACAGTGGCATTCAATTGGTGCACCTGTATTTGAATTTTTCGCTCAAAGTACCTGGAATAGACTAAGAGAAGGTTTTGTGGTTTTTTTTTTCTTTTCCCTTCCCCCTTCTCCATTTATCTTTTAATGGTGGTAGAGAGAGGGAATAGAAGGGAGGAAGTGAGGTGACAACAGTAGGAGGGGGTAGCAGGCTCTGTAGGATTGCAAGCAAAGGTTCATTCATATACGTTTATTCCACACAAGAAAAGAGACTATTCAACCACTTTGAATAGATCATCATAACTGCTTGTCTGGTCAGCTTTCTCCTTAGAGTTTCAAGTTATAGGGGTCGATGTGTAATCTAGGGGTCTTGTCTAGCTGCCTCTATTAAAAAGTGCAGCACTCAATGCCAGCTGCACTAAGCGGGGTGCCTCTATCTGTAATAGTGCCATCAACAATTCTGAAGATGTACTCTGAGTGCACACGGGATAGACAGACAGTCTGTTACAGCGCTGACATTTCCAGAGCTGGCCACAGCTGATTTTATGCTAAATACACTAATCTTTTACATCAGTCCTTTAATCAGGAAGATATTCACTCATTGATATGCTCCTAGTTGAGGCAAATTAAGTTGGCTTTGATGGTCCTTTTTACCCCTTTCTGAAATAATTAGGAAACAATCCAGAGTTTAACTCACACAGCAGTAGCTAAGGGTATTTTGAGGTAGGATGTATACTGTCATTAGTTTGTTAGATTTTTTTTTTTTATTGTTTCTCTTTTTCTCTTTCTATTTTTTGGAGAAAGAAGTATTAGTTGACTTTCATCCGGTGATTAAATACAAGAAATTGTTTAATGACTGATTCTTTATCTTCTTTTTTTTTTTTTTTTTCTGAGTGGAATGTGCAGGAAAGGAAAACTGGTGCTAGAAAGTGCATTCCCTGTCTTGAAAGAGGGGAATTCTCTCTCTGTTTTGAAACAGGGAGGAACACAATAAAGTGGGCAGGCTCTGCAGCTCTAGGAAGCCTAGTCTAGGTGTCTGAGGATCTGGAGGCATTCCATTTAAAGCAATGAATGTTGCTGTCCTTTGTCAGCATGGCTTCCTAGGCACATTTATTACTGCTGGCCCCAGTGCCCTTCTCATCTACTCACCTGAATAAATCTAAAAAGAATGAAGGAAACTAATTGCTGCTTGAATCGAAAAATCTCATGTAAATTTGCTCTTGTGATCTATACAACAGATGCAGAATACTCTGTACCTTTCTCTTTTCACACACCTTGCATCTAGACACAATGTGCATTATTAACTTAATCATAGAGTGAAAAGCTGCCAAGGACAGATATTAAAAGGGATAAAGACAATCACAGTTTTTCCTTTCCAGATTCCCATTTCTGTTTGCCTTTGCTCCTCTCTCTTAAGGCTTAAGACTGTAAGCATCAGACCTATGCTATAAAAGCTCTCAGGCTTGGAGGCTGAGAAGAATGTGGAAACTAATAATGACATGGCCTTCAGTGCTTTGTTTGCAGTGAACAGAAACAACAAAAGATTCTTCCAATGATCTAAGCCTGCTTGAAACACAGTGCCATTTCTTCCCTTGAGATGTGAAGCAAGGAAAGTATTGAGAGTATTTCAGACTAAGGTGTTTGAAGCCTAGGACAATTTTAAAACTTGAGAGACTACAGCATCTCATCTAGATCCAAATAATTTTGGCTTTTCTCTCTGTCCTCCAGCCTGACAAGATAAGAGATAAGAACTCCGGAGATAAGAACTAAGGCAGTGCTACAGCTAATAGCAGCAACCAAATGTACCAACCTTTACCTTCTTCATGTTGATCCACAAGAACTTGGCAAGGCCAGGGTTTGGGGTTTTTTAAGGAACATCAGAGTAAAACCATGAGGTTTATTCTTTATAATATAATATGGAATTTTGAGCTTTAAAGAATCAGGAATGGGAGTCTATAGAATATTTTCTGCAGAGGAAATCTTTACATCTGATTTCAGGGTGGCATTTGTCATCAAAATTATCAGATCCACTGCTAGTCCTCGGTGTGTTAGAAAGAGAGCCAAGCTTAGAAAAAAAAATCTTGATACTTCTACAGGAACTAGGGAAAGGAAAATATAGGTTGCAGAAGCTTTGAAAATCACTCAAATGCTTTCTCAGGCCTGTCTTCTATGTTTTCTCTTTGTTTTGCTTAAGTTCTCCACTCTGTTTTATGCAATTGTGTGCTTTTTGAAGTATAGAGAAGAGGAAGCTTCTTGGCCTTTTCATTAAGAACTTGTATAAATCTCTTCCTTCCTTCCTAGCCACCTTTTATTTTTACTGGATAGCTCTCTAACACTTTTGCTCTGCTCATTATAGTGTTTTAATATTCTCTTTCCTCTTTGTCTTCCCCAAACTGCTTCTCTCTTTCCTTCATTCATTTGCTTTTATTATGTTTTGCTGTTTTATTAAACGAGCTCTACCTCTATTGTTCTCCAAGTTAAGGTCTGAACTAATAAACAAATGTCTGTGCAATGCTGAGTGGTCAAAAGGATAAACGTGAATACAGAATTCGACACTTCACAGGACTCCTCCTCGGCCACAAGACTTATGTGGTAGGTGAAGCAAAATAAACAACGACAGAAAAAAAAATAAAAAGAGAAACAGCTTAAAGAGTGGTGTACCTTACGTACCACTTTGGAAAACGGCAGGAAAATCTCCCATTCAAGCTTTTACTTTGCAGTGTCGTTGATTATTTGATCTTCTTCTTTGACAAAAGATATCAAATAATAAAAAGGATATTTTTAAAGTATTACTGCTCCCCCAATATTACCACACAAATAACATGGGAGTAGCTTTACCATTTACATCTTAAATAAATGTATTGTGCAGCTCCTTTCAGATCACCCCCCTGTGAGAGCAGGATCCAATAGCTGACTGTATTAATATTACCCTTCAGGTAGTAAGGGAACTTCAATGCTGTTCCAGACTTCTTAAACATAACCATAACCATAATTTTTATTTGTTATTTCATTAAAAAAAAAAAGAAAAAAGAAGGCTTTGTGAAATAACCATTTAAGCATTTATGTTTTACAGAAAGGAAAATGTTTTGCTCGGAAATCTTTTTGAAGGTAGTATTGCACTCAAGGGGACATCCCAGACCAACTCACGAATGTCAGATTTTAGTCTGACTCTGTGGCCACTTGGTAGCTTACTGCAGGTCTTGCTGAGAAATCTATTCACAACATATATCTAAGTTAAGAGATGAAGCAATGCCAGTCTGAGAATTATTAATAATACAAGATTAGTAAATACTGTGGGGATGTTTTTTTCCTCCTTTCCTACAATCCACGGTGTCATGGTAACAGTATTGGGCTTTTATGCCTGGAGTAAATTATATCATATATTCTGCTAATGTTTCTTGAAACATGTGATAAAGCAAACTTTGTCTTCTTACAGGTGAAGGTAATGTTTCTGTTAAGCACAGAAATTTGCAAATCTTCATTCCTTCCTCTGGAAGTTAGGAATGTCAGGTAACATTCACATAATCTGGATTGAGGTGGGCCCTTGAGACAAATTTTTATTCATTCTTCAAGATAAATCAGAGTTTCTTCACTGACCACCACTGGACACCAAGACCCTTTGTGCTGTTCCTTCTCCAAGGGGTTAGAATGGATTGTTTTGTGTTGAAATATTTCATTTGATTTCCAGTTAGTCCTGCCCTGAGAAACAGAGAAAGTTTTTTACAAGGCACTATATTTTTAAATGTTATTTCACACTATGGCGTGGGTTGGTTTTGTTTTTTATGGAGTTAGACCATGAGTTTACCCAGAAGCCTAAGTTAATGAAAAAACTCCTCTCATTAAGCATTGTGTGTTGGTGGGAGCACATGGCTGCTGTCCTCACCAGGCTATGCTCCCTGCCTATTGATTTTTCTTGACAAATTTAAGGTATGTTTTTGACCTATAAAAAGCAGAATGGCATGACACTTTCACAATAGCTGCAGGCATTTGAGGGACTTGAACTGATATCGTGAAAATCTGAGAGGGAAGACTGGCAGTAGAGTTTCCCTGAAGGTGCCTTCAGCTGTGAACTTATTAAAAACATCTTTGTAGACCTTCAGGGTACTCTGCAAGGCATTTCTATTTTCTTATGCTTTTGAAAGAGAGGGAGGAGCTTGAAAGGCCTCCTACTATTTTAGATAAGCAGTCTTTAATAGAAAATTCATCCAATTTCAGGCAAGTCCTTTCTTAAATATGTATCAAATGCAAAATTAGGTGGCCTGTAGAGGTACTTGACTACTCAGAAATACTTTTAGGAAAACTCTCTGCTCTTTGTCTTGATGGTATGCTGCTGTGGATGGAGGGATGAAAAAAAGAGATACGGAAAATCTTCCGCATTTTTAGTGACTGATAAAACTTAACTGTTTTGGGTTGTAAGAACTTAAAGTGGGCTTGGCAGGCCATGGATTTGCTGACTGCTCTGGAGTGCTGTGTATTGACCCATTTAATAGCAAGTATAGGATAATCTTTCTGAGGATGCCACTCTATCAAAAGGAGAAGGCAAAGCTGTATGTCTTGGCATTGCTACTTTTTTAAGAAATGTAAAGCGATATATTGAGGAAGAAGGAAACAGAAAAAGCAGAAAAACTTAATCTGTTATATTTTTTTCTTTAACAGAAAGGCAAATTTCCAAGAAAGAGTATCATAAAGTCACTGCTCATTTTGCAGACAAATTGTTTAAGGCAATGGGGGGGATGTGCATGTGGTTATGTGTAGGTAGATGTATGGTAATGTGAACAAATGGGAGAAGCATAGATACCAAATATAAAAGAGAAATAGTGGATGATACAAGGAAGAAAAGAAAAGAAGATGGAAAAGAGTAATCAATATATCAAAGGAAGGTTTCTGTGGTAGGAGGGAGATATGTACAAGAACGAGAAGCTAAGAAAAAAGTGAATCTAAAATAATTTCTGTTATCTAATGAGTTAGATTTTTAATTAATTTAATGTTGTTGAGAAGTGCTTCTATTAAATATATTGCACAATAGGGGATTAAATGGTACAAATTGTTTCTTTATTATGTTTTGGGGGTATCTTTGAGTCTTTTTGGGTCCAGTGGCAATGGCCATAGTAGAAAGCAATATGGCAGGATGACTTTTTCATAGAGATTGCTATGGGTATTCCCTGGACTAGCTGGTGTCAGGTAAACCAAATCAATAACTATCAGTCATTTTATAAAGGCCAAGACCTTCCTTGGGGATATGCAAATTATTAGGAATTATTTGGCCTTCTCTACTTTCACCAATAGGTGGCAATATTAATTTTTTCATTGACCCTCCGCAATGATCTGTTATCCTAAATTTTGAATAATCATCTCCCAGTTAATTATAACATTTTTTTTCATTTGTCCTACTGCATGTATATTAAATGACAGGAAGGGAAAATATATTCATAAGTTTCCAGATTATTTAACCGTGTTTTAAAGGAGTTAAAATAAAAGGACAAGGGATGTGAGAACTTGTACCAGGTCACCAGAAGCCTATCCATAATGCTTTGATAGTCCAGCACCTCCTTTCTGATTTCCAGTCCAACTCTTATTTCCTGTCTTTATGGTAGTGCTTGCTTTAATATTTTATGGTTTTCCTTTTTAGGTTTTCCAATTAATTTTCCTTTTCAGATGTGTACTTGGAAATTTAAGATGGTATGTGTAACATGAAAGATCTAAACTCCTGCTTTACAGTTTTTCAATACTGTTCTTGTTTATATGTGCTCTGTATTCTTAATCATCTTATTTGTTTTTCAGGTTGAATTTTTCTTAGCATGTTACCAACTTAAGGATCACAGTTTTCCTGAGGCCATTGTCAATACTTGGTAGTGTTTTTCCTTGGGTTTTAGTCAATTGCCAACACTCGACTTTCTAGAGCAATGTTAATATGGATATAAGACATGACAGAGGTACTGTAGGTGCATCTTCATTTTCAAACTGAATTTATTTCTCTCCTAAGTTTTATTTCTCTCCACACCACTAAATTTATTCCACTCACTCAGAAGTTAGAAATCAATATTTTTACATGAAAAAGGCCAACAATCTTGTCATTCTTTTTACCCAAAACTAACACATAGTTAATTGGAAGTTTTGACTGAGTAAAGACTCAAGAATTCGGCTCACAACAAAGACAGTACATGAAAATGTATTTTCTTTGAAAGAAGATGACTCCATCTGAAACAATACAATAGCATTTTTCAGTAAAATGGACTACTTGAAAGTGATATATTGTAATGTTTTTTGTAGCATTGTCTTATCCTTGGACTGATGTATGGTAGCAGTAAAAATGATTGTCAAAACAAGAAATGTACAGAACCAGAAAGTATCTAGAAAAATATGCACAGAGTTTTTACGATTGCTTGGCTTGGCTTTGTTTACAAGCTCTTATTCATTAAGCAGTTTTCTTGGTGTCTCTTGAAATTCTCTACAGCATTTCTCATGGATTTGTAGCAGATCACATTGAGTGTTATGCAAACATCAGTAATATCAGCACTTTCTTTCACTTTCAGCCTGAAAGTCATGCCAGGTTCATCAAATCTCAGCATACTTGAAATCCTTGGTGAATCTACTATATACAGCAGATGAACCATGGAAAAGTTAGTGAGTTGCAGCCTATTTATGTTGAAACTGGTCAAGCTTAGAGAACTCACCTATTCAAGGAAAAAAAATAAAAAAGAAAGGAAAAAATGAAAAAAGTACATAAGGACATCTACCAGAAAAAATGACAGTTTTTATAAGTAGAGATGGCACACAGAGAATCAACTGCTGCTTAGTTCAGATACTTCTCTATCTGTGAGATGTTTCTGCTTCTCAGGCTGGCTGGAAGTTTGTAGCTCCTTCTCTACTGTCTCTAAGAATCAGCCTTGAAACTAATTTTTTTCACTGAGGTATCACTTATATCTGGTATAAGCTGAGCTGATGTGAAGCACTCCCAGTACAGTTTCTCTGAGGTACAAGGTACTGCTGTGCCTTAACCATGACTGAATAGTAGCTTTTTAATGGCCGCTGTTGCAGCTGAATCAACAAGCAATAAGCTAGCAAAATTAAAGGTATTTAATCTTTGATCTTGAGGGTAGTTTTGGTTTTGCCACCCATGATGATGCCAGTAAAAACCAGACACATGAAACTCACTGTCAAACCCTCTAGCTGTAACTGTTTAATTAGTTCTTCAGTTACTGTTTAATTAGTGTTTGACCACAATGTACACAGTGTTTCTGATCTTAGCTGAACTGTTCTCACTAGTCTTCTAACTTCAATTCTTGAGGCAGTTTCTCTCAGAAGGCAGTGGGGTGCCTTAAATTAAAGCTGATGACTTATTGTATGTTATAGCTCAGTCCAAATGAGTACTAAAGACTGGATAGAAGGAGTACTGTAAAGGAACTGACTTGCAGTGAAAAGGATCTGCACTTCATTTGGGGCAGATTAAAGAGAACAGTGTTCCAAATCCACCACATCTCTATGTAGTGAAGTCACAAATTAAAACAGTATCAAGAATGACCTAGGAAGAACATCTTATGAAATTCTTAAATTGAAATATAAAGGCATCCTGGCATCTGAAGAAATATCTGAGCTATTCTTCTGTCTCCAACAGAGACAGAGGTTTTAGGAATATGAGGCACAGAGTCTATGTGAAGTCAGCCTTGCCTTAGATATTCTTCATAACTAGTACTTCTTTCTGAACCAAGAAAGCATGCACTAAATGCATCAACCCCAACAGGTCAAAACACCCACAGCTGCATGATTTCCCTATATATATATGAAATATTGATTGATGTTCTCAAATTGAGGGGTTTTTTTTGTACTGTCAACAGCTGGATCCTGAGACGAGGATTTGTTGTTCCAAAATGTATTTTCCCTTTACTTCTTAATTTCTGGGCATCAGTATTAACTTCTGAGAATCACAATGAGAATGTGACGTTCCTGCACTAAGACTTTGCCAAACTCGAGAGAAGTCGAACTCAGGATTTTCCATAGTCATGCCATGGATCTCAATTTAGGGCTGGTTTCCCTTTTCCTAGGGCACTCAGAGGATGAGCTGATATATACTTACATCCCTCTGATGGAGTCCCAGTCTAAAAACTTTCTGGGCATCTACACAGATGATCTAAATGAATCATCTCCAAAATGACAATGTCTGTATCTACCCTCCTGCCAGCCCCACTAGGCTGGGAGTATTCCAGGGCAGCCCAGGACACCAGAACCTCCCTCCACCCCACTTAGTACAGAACTGGGGATGCAGGCCTTCTCCTCTGCTCTAGTTTTATATCTGAGATGAGGATGGAATCTCTCCGATTACCCTTGGAACCCTTTAAAAGGGGCCCAGGTTTGTCTATGCTGAAAGTCATCTCTTCAGCTCCATTAAAAGAAAATTAAATAAAGGAAATAATGACAAACTTTAAAAATAATTTTTAATACCTTAAGCTGTGTGTCAGCTACATTCCTAGACTGTTTTAAAGAAACGTATGTCAAGCTTTTATGAAATCAGCAGTCTCTGAATTTGGCCGTTAGTGCTTCATACAATAAACTTTTCCTAAAAATGACGAATCGCTAGCAGATGTTTTCGATTACCATTGTGTAGCTTTGTTATAATTCACTGGAATTGGTTTGATTTTTGCCATTTTCAACAACTTTTTTAGTGTGTTTATAAAGCTAATAAAAATATTTATCGGGGAGAAAACGTTACTATGCCACATCTCTACTGAAAAATTAGTCAGAAGAGTAGGGTACATAGTCTTCTTTAAAAATTATGACAAATATCAGTTTTGTATAAATAAAGCAGTTTCAAACCCACAGCTTCTTGAAATAACAACTTCTAGTATAATTAAATGTTAAAACAGAATGGAAATCTGGCACTGAAAGAAAGAGGGTAATGTTTCATTTCCAAAGAATGCTGCTTTGAAAATTTGGATTCAGCTGCACATTTAAGCTTGATACAGTCAGAGAAGTTATAAAAGGTAAAATATAAGAGCTTGGACATGAGGTTAACCCCTCAGCTTCACTAATTTTAAAATTATTCAGCTTCTACATATAGAAATGGTAACACTAAGCCACTTTTTTTTTTCCCTCTGATGGAGGACTGACTGGAAACTGAAATGATCTGTGCAACTTAGAAAAACCTTACCAGGAAAGATGAGAGTCTTAAAGCGGACCCAGAGGACAAGCTCTTTCCAGCTGTACCAAAGGCATTCAATACCATTGTTAGGAAGATTTCTAAATTGCCAATATATATTTTCCAGATCTTATTAGCATCTCATTACTCATATTTAAACTACAGAATCAGTCATTATACTAATGGTACTTTACTCCTTCATCATTGGTGTTTACTCGCCTCAAATATTTGTAGACTGTTATTTTTCCCTTTTAGTCATCATGACAGCTGGGCAAATACCTTAGAAAATTTTTGCAAATATTTGTGGAGTTCTGAAATGAAGCTTCATATCCTATTTTATTAAGCCATGGTGAACTTCCTCTTCATTTAGGAGGCAAGAACAGCTTTTAAATAACACTTTTTTCCATATATGTTAAAGTTATATGTATTTTCTGCAATTCTCTGTCACATTAACACATTACAGGGCTTGATTTTTTCCTTAGAGACTTAATTTTGTGAATAATATTTTTCACCCCTTTTCTGATTTTTTTTTAACCTCAGACTTCTGAGAATTTTGCAATGTACACAAAACCTCCTTCCCCACCTCCCCCCCCCAACTCCTTGAATCAATTGGCAAGGCTGTTAAGCCCCATTTGGAGGTCTTTTTAGCTCTTCAAGTAAGTAGTCAGTGCATACCTAAAAGCAACACATGCAGTTGCAGCATTTTTGCTCAGAACTGTGTGTTTCTGTGTGCAGGCAGGATTCTTTCCCATGAAAGAAGTCATAGCACTGAGTGTGATTACCTGAAACCTGCTAAGCAGTTTTTATTTCTGCACCTATCAGTGATGTGACGTGATGCGATTAACTTGACTGTAAATTTGTACCAGATTCAATTCAGAATACTGTTCAGAATGGGATGCTAAATTATATAAACAGGCTCCAGGGTTTTTTTTGTTATTATATTTTTATTTTATTTTTTTAATATTTGATTTGCATACCTACATGTGGTGAATACTAAGCCCCAGGTGAGATGACTTAATGCAATTCAAAAACTAGAGACAAGGCTCTTCATGCCAAGGAATGCTCTGTATTTTATATTAGGAAAATTAAATAGAGAAAGTGTGTTTGTGTGTGTGTGTGTGTGTGTCTGTGTGTGTGTCTATGTGTGTACATAAAAGTCGGGGTAGTGCAGCAAGCCTCCAGCTCTATTGTATTATGTTTAGTTTATTTGCTTTGTGAGGACTCAACATCCTCATCATTTTTTGTATTTTCTTGATTCTAGAACACTACCTATTTCCACCCTAAAGCAAAATCTAGCTACAGTCCAATAGTTTCAGCTCTGAAATGTATTGTGTCATGCTCAACAGTGAGGATCACATCAAGTGCCACTCTCCACAGTGAAGAGAGCAGTAAAACACAGAACTCCCGGGGCTTATCTTTTTCTCCAAAAAAATATTGAATTTCTACCTGTGGCCCACAGCTCTTGCTTTCAAATCCTACTGATGCCTCTGGCAGGAAGATCTGGTAGCAGGAATGCAGTCTAAGCAGAGGCTTAGCGGAAAACCTGTTCCTCTTTGGCAGGCTGCCATCTTTTCTAGGGGGTGAGGAGAATTAAAGGTTCCTAAACTGTTCTTCTTACAAGTTGAAGGATTGTCTGGCTCTGTCGAATTGATACCAAAACACTGGGAGGTTTTATTTTCTTTTTTTTTTCACCGTAAGTAGATCAATGTCCTGGAAAATATTTGCAGTCTTTATAATCCTAATGACACTCTATTGCTGTTAGGGCATTGTATCAACATTGTTTTGCCATAAATGATGGAATGATAATAGGAAGATATAGATTTCTAGCTTTCACAACTTGGCTCTTGATATCACACTAATTTCATTAGATGATGTATTTATGGGTAATATTTAGATTACACCTCTGTGGAATATTTTTGAAAGTAAACATAGACACACACTCTCATTTTACTATTTAAATCCACTCTCTGTTACCTCTAGAGCACTTTACTACCCAAATAATTTATTATTTTGATCCAGACACTAGCAGTAAGTGCAATGACTTTAAGATACTATCCCAAGTTTCCTCAGCTTCTGCTGGCAACCAGGTGCAGGAGAGCACACGCTCAGCTGATTTCCAGTAGCTAGAGCAGCAATTTGAACTTCTCCAGCTTTGGTCACTACTAACAGCAGCTCTGTGAGCACTCCGTATTGGCCCAGGAGTGAAACTATCTTTGAATCATAGAATTGCTAAGCTTAGAACTCTGAGACTGTTGAGTTTAATTGTTAACCCAGCACTGCTGTGATCACCTCTAAACCATATCCCCAAGTTCCATGTCCACATGGTTCTGCAGAGTCCCAGGGATGGCGATACCACCATTTCCTTGTGCCTGACTACCCTTGCAGAGCTGAAATTTTTCCTGGTATCTAATCTAAGTCTTCCCTCATGCAACTTGTAGCCATTTCCTCTGATCCTTTCCCTTTTTGTCTCAGAGACCAACCTCCACCTCACTAAAATTGCCTTTCAGCTATGTCACCACCTCCAGAAATTTAGAAAAATGAATATACTTTTCAGTCTATTTTACTATGTTTTCATCAAGAATGTTGCTATTGACCAGGAAATCTGGGCCTCCTCACCTCACCTGGTAGAAAAGTCAAATTCCGCTCTACTGCATTTATATGTGCACGGGATCAGTATTTTCAGTTTCTCTTAAAATAGTTTTCATTCCTCAATATTTATTTATGTAGTCACTATTTAAATAAATTGGGAAGGGCACAATAAAATTATTTTATTATATGAAGTGAACTTTCCTCTTTAGACAAATAATACTTTTTTATACTGTATTTTCAAATATTGTGGGCTACCAACTGCTTCAGATTTTTTCTTATGACATTTCATTTGGCTTTTAATTTTAAAAGCTTCATAAGACTGATTTGATATTACAATTCACACCTCTACTGAAGCTCTCTGAATGTAAAAAAGTCTAAAGTTGATAATTTCAAGCCAAAAGTCTTTCTGTTCCAGAGTAAAAACCAGTAAGTGACATCTTCAGAGCAAAGGCACAAAGAACAGAAAGTTCCTTGAGAATATAATGCTTACCTAACTACATCTCATCCAGAAGTCTCCTGCATTAATGTGTCACAAAACAGTGGCATGGTTGATATCTGAAATATATTTGGTTTCATCTGAAATTATAATCACTAATTATTTATTTTAAATAAAATAAATATTATGTTCAAATCTATTTTGAATTCCTGCTTCTGTTTACATGCTCTTTCAGGTTTTCACAATCTGAAACTAGTCCTTTGCAAAGTCAAAACCCCTCCCTTTTGATGGAATTGGTTAATTAACAAGGATGTCTACAACTGAGTGGTCTCAACTGTCCAAAAATGTTGGCGTCTTCTGAGTTTCCTGCCATGAGTCTGCTAAGCTTTTATCTTTTCTTCTCCCTCAAAATCTCATTTTTACCTTCTCCAGACTGGGTTCACAGGTGTGTAGATGTGTATAAAGGGGGACATGCCAGTCTTCATCTTATCCCTTCAGCAGGTGTGCACCAAGCTGCTCACCCTGCCAAATACTTCAGGTAAATTTTACACCTTTAAGTACTGGTTTAAGGGATGGATGTTCAAAGTGATGGGAGTTTTTGGGACTGCCTGTACATTCTTCACAGTCTGACAGATGGGTTTTTTTTTTTTCAGTAGGAGGAGGATTTAGTGGGAAAATGGTTTTTGTCATGCAGACCTTGTGGATTTGAATACTGACATCCAGAATCTGTCGCCATTTTTCGTGTTAAACAACGTCTCGCTTTGAAAATAGCCCCCCCAGACAATATTCTAGAATACATTTCTAATCAAAGGGAGCAAGATTTCAGAAATAAATTTGGAATGATAAAAAATGAAATAACCTGCTCAAGTTTATGAGTGTGTATGAAAAGTCTTCGTGCTCTCTGTCTGGATTTGAGATCTGATCTGAGTACCACAGCACTGGAACTTGTTCCTGTTTTGTTTTATTTTGAACATATTTTATGCAGTCTGTGTTTCATCAATGTGAACTGAATTTTCTCACTAGCTCTTCTTTCAGTCACGTATTTTTACAGGAGAATTTTTTCTCTGCAGTCAGTTGTTATCCTATATATTGCTGTAATTTTGGGCTATTTTTATACGTGTTAATGACCACATTGTTCCAGAGTCTATAGTTCTGCATTCTTAACTCTCTTCTTAATGAAGAGAACCTAAAAAGAAATTTAAAAATAATAATAATAATAAATCTGTGTAGTATTGATGTTATTTCTGGTTTTGTTTAAAAGTTAAAGGGATTTACATGGAAAAGGGAAGGAAGGGTATGTCATAACTTCTGTGCTAAGTAAAACGTTTTGTTTATATAAATCACATACTGCATTCATCATGCTCAAGACAAATGATAAACATTACATTTCAGTATTCTCATAAAAATTAGGAATCTGCACCAATAGCAGTAATTCTCCATGGACTGGTTCCATTTCTTTTGCTGTCCTACTTCCCTAGCACAGTAGTGTAGCAGGACTCATGGCATTATTAATTGCCAGTGCTACTTTCCCACCCTAGGATTACTGTCAAACTTGAGCAGCTTGCTCTGTAAATAGCTGGGCCTTTCATTCCTGAGGTCCATTGCTTTTATTCTTCTTCTGCTTTTTCTGTTTTCATTTCCTGATGATGTTGTCATCATCAGCGGAGTTATGATGAAGAAGTTTGGTACTATTTATAGATCCTGGGCTCGTAGCCAGCTATTTTCATGCCTTCAGAGCTATTTAAGTCTATTGTTCATTTTTGATTGCAGTACAGCTTCCTCTCATTTCGCACCTAAAGCTGTGAGTTTTCTGACTCTACCAAAAACAAAATGATGGGTTTAGTCTCTATTTTAAGAAGCCATAAAATGGAAAGAGTGGAAGATTTACTTCCTTTGTTTTTGTTGTGTTCTACATGCTATCACTTAGTATTAGTTATTAAAGTGGATCTTGTGCTTCCACTGAAGATAGGATATGGCATTTTAAAAGTTCAATTCAAAGGGGGTTCACTTAGAGGATCATTCATCTTTTATTTGATAAACTGCTATGCACATTTGCAATAACAATATACTTTTTAAAAACTCTTGACAAATAGGGATAAATATTCATCATGCTACATGGACAAGTGCTCCTGAGATTGCTGTATTGTTAGTACAAAGACATACCTATTTTTCGTGCACTATACTGAAATACATCCCATTAGATTAAGAGTATGGCTCCTGCTCTTGTTCCCACAGGATCTCAGAGTTCTCCTTTTGTGTCTTCTCACTATTTATCTGATTATGGCTCTCTAAAATAGAGAAAAATAGAACATTTCACAGTATCTTCTCCTTAAATTAAGTCCTTCAGAATACAATGAGAGTATCTTACAAGGCTATTGCTGATATAATAAAGCTGTTTAGTTACCTTGAACTGGTGCACCAACACTCTAAATCTAATAATTCAGAGACAAAAAAAGTTTAATATTATGTTTGTGACTTAAACTGATAATAAAAAAGAGAATTGTTATTTAGAGTGATGTACTGCCTTTAAATTAGTCTGTTGTGAATGCAGGATATGTTCTGAGGCACAGAAGCAAGAGTAGAGACAAAATCATATCGCATTGCTGGCAAGTTTGTCCCACAGCCTTCTGAAGCTTAGCCTTTGTTTATGCTGGTGTAATTTGTGTTTCTGACTTTGCAACTGCACGTGAGAGATAATCTCAGGCCTTGCATCACAAACTCCCTGATTTGCAAGTTTGCTTAGGTAGCTGCAGAGGTAAATACTGTAGAGCTTAAGACATGCTGATGTTTTGGCAACTCCCAATGACACTGCAGTTTATTTACCAGAAAAGACTGAGATTACCTTTTTTAGAATATGCCGTGTTTGTCACAAACTTATTGCCATTCCAAAGTGCTAGGCAGAATTCCTTATTACTCTAGGAGAGGATATTTATTAAATATTATGCAAGTTGATGATTTTTATAAGTGTTAATATAATGACCTGCATAAACTACAACAGTACCTGTCTTTTGAGTTATTTACCTTATTTCTAAAGAATGGGCAAAGTTATTCTGATGATTTTAAAAAATGTCTTTCAAAAACAGTTGTTCCTTCATTTCATCCAAACTAAAGCCCAGTACACACTGTGAATCTGATTCCCTTTTCATTAGAAAACATTTGGAATGAAGGCTACCCCAGTGTAAGGTTTTTTAAAAGTGAAGAAATAGGATGAAAATTTTGCCTTCCTTTTGAGGAAGCTGATCAGGAAAGGAGAGTAGACATTTGGAATTGATCACATGGAGAGCAGAAGGAGAAAAGAAAGTTTTCAAGAGAATTCTCAGATTCTTGTGTTGGTGGCTGAAGAAGGATTAAGCTCTAGATGTGTAAAAGGTTGGGATTAGCTTTATGTGAGTTCTAAGTTTTAGTCATCTGGAAATTCATTGTCTAAGAGTTTTGAGTACAGGTCTCAGGAACATAGATTAGTGTTAAACTGCAATATAGGTGTTTATACAATGAAAGCAAGGAAATGTACATGAACACACTCCATCAGCAAGCAAATACATCTGACTTTTGTAGAAACTAGGAGGTGTGGTCACCAGAGAGTCAAGGTATTATTTATGTTTCTGATAAATCCACGGTGATCAGTGTATGCAGGCACTAAATATTGTAGCTCACAAGGGAAACCTGATTCCCTGAATGCTATCTTGTTTCTCTAAAAGGCAGAAGGCATATAAGACACAGACATGGGAGGGGTAAGTTTCGGAATGTCATAAACCACATGGATACTTCTTTATTTTTAGCTAATAAAAGTATTCTGGTTATACAATATGACCAGAAAATGATTATTGCTTACCTTTAGAAAAATGCAACCTTCTGAATACCTAAGTCTGTTTGGAAATTATAGATGAGGTGTCTGGGGGACTAAGTCCCCTTATGATTCTGGTTTATTAGGCACGGTCTAATGTTTTACCCAGACTTCAACATGAAACAAAAGAATCACAGCTGTTGTCATTCAAAAGCATTTGATGGAGTGTAAGACTGCACTTTAAAGTAACCAATAATCAGGTTTCATTTATGGGAAGTGGGTGACAGGTTCTAGGTCCTCTTCAGCTTGAGAAGACATAAACCATCATTTCTTACCTTCTTAAACTGACACCATAATAACAAAACAACCTTGAATGGAAGTGGTTTTCTGTCATTCATTTGAAGAGAAGTCACTTGTGAATAAAAGAAGAAAATGAATGTGGGACTCCCGGGCCCTGGAAGGGCAAGCTCCAGAGGAAGTGCTCTTGCTCCAGTGGCTAGTAGGACACTGTTCTTCAGGAGACCTCATACTTCCTAGGACTGTTTATGTGTTTTCCATTAAACAGCTGTCAGAAACAATATATTGTTGTCACCTTCACATTTCCCTCCACCTGTGTTTAAAAGAAAATAGCCAATCATCCATTCCTGAAGGGAAAATGTGAACACTGAAGCATAGTAGAAGGCTTTGAGTTAGGCATTGTTGTGAGTTGGCTCTGGCTGGACACCAGGTTCTCAAAACACCACTGTATCATTCCCTTTCTCAACTGGACAGGGGACAGAAAATATAAGGAAAGGCCCATGGGTCAAGACAAGGACAGGGAGAGATCACTCACTGGTTACTGTCATGGGTAAAGCACAACCAATTTGAGGACAGTGGCTTAGTTTATTACCAGTCAAATCAGAGTAGCGAAATGAGAAATAAAACCAAATCTTACAAACCCCTTCCGGCTACCCCTCCCTTCTTTATGGACTTAAAATTATTCCTGATCCTGTACCTCTTCCCCACAGTGACCCATGGGGACGGTGGAGACAGGTCGTGCTTAGTTCATCACATGTTGTTTCTGCTTCTCCTTCCTTCTCAAAAGAGGACTCCTCACACTCTTCGCCTGCTCCAGCATGGGTTCCTTTTTTCCATGGGGTAGTGTCCTTCAGGAACAGATTGTTCCAGCATGGGTCTCCAATAGGGTCACAATTCCTGCCAGAAAACCTGCGTCAATATGGGCTCTTCTCTCCATGGGGACAGAGCATGGGCTTCCCACAGTGTCACTGCCTCCTTTGGACATCCACCTGCTCCAGTGTTGGGTCCTCCAGGGGCTTCTCTGTTGACCTCCTCATGTTGCAGGGGGACATCCTGACTCATCACGGTCTTCAGCATGGGCTACAGGGGAATTTCTGCTCTAGCGCCTAGAGCACCTTCTCCTCCTCCTTCTTCACTCACCTGGAGGTTTGCAGAGATGTTTCTCTCAGACTCCTTTCTCCAGCTGCAGTTGGTGTTGCACAAGATTTTTCTTCCCTTCTTGAATATGTCGTTCCAGGAGTGCTACCACTGATGCTGATGAGGTCAGTCTCGAGCAGTAGCAGGTCCATCTTGAATATGGTAGGCATCAGGGAAAGCTTCCAGCAGCTTCACACAAAAGCCACCCTTTTAGCTCCCCTTGCCACTAAAAATTTTTCATGGAAACACAATTCAGGCACCTAGTCAGAAGGGCTAAAACCGTGAGTGAATTGGGGCTTCGGATTCAGCACTCTTGAATGTTTTTGAATATTTATCACAGGCCTGCTTTGGTTGTTTCAAATCCCAGCCTTAATTCAGTGCATAATTCTCTCTGGAGGCTGTAGAGATATTTTCAGATGAGTAGAATGAGGGACCAGATACCTAGAAATTTACACTTTTATAAAGCCAGCAGTATTTACATAGAGGATACCTGCACAAATCAAAGGATGAAACCGGTATTGTTTCTGTGAGTACACAGCTTATAGCTTAGTGTTTCGGTCAGCCAATATTTGATACAAAATTATTTGAGTTCCATAAAATGAACCCAAAGATAGCTCTGTATTTTAGCTGACAGTCAAAGATGGAGAATAACAAGAGGCAGATGTGAAATCTGGGATTGAACTGACCAGTTTGAACTGATAATGGTGTTTACAATGGGAAGGACTACTTTTTAATACTAAGAGTGTGGATTTGAGTAGATTAGTGGATTCTGTTTCAGACTTGACCACAAAATCACTTTGATTCTCCTTAGGTCTCTTTGAGTTTGTGTGCTGTGTAAAAGAAAATCTTAAGAGAACCCTAGACCTAAATAAATTTTGTACCAAGATCTGCTTTTTTATCCCTTAACTCCTGTGCTTTAGAGAAAAATGTCTGTAAGACTCTGGAGCAATTTTATACTACAGTTAGTTCCCACTGGTTCTAGGAGGAGTTCATCAAAACCAGAGAATTTCTTCAGCAAAGGGAGTTTGTTCGAAATTTCCTTAAACAGGCCTAGAATCGTTTTTGTCTCTATGAACACAAATATAAAAATAGGTATAAACTGCCTGCCTCATTAGTACAGGGCATCTTTTGAACCATAATTAATTATCTTGGAAAGGATGTTTGCAATGCTCAGATGGAAAGAGAAATGTGTTATTATTATGAATAATTAATTTTCAGTGGTTGTGTGGGATTTCATGCCATGAGAGTTTCATTGAGTTTAAAGGAATTCACATGGCCAAGTCCACTCACTGTTGTAAGTCTGCAGTGTTTTGGGATTATAAAAAGAGATCAAAGAATCTTCATGTCCGCTGTAGTAAATTACATGTCCCATTCTGTATAAGTGGGGGTAAAAATGAAATGCCCATTTCAAACAACCAGGTCATATTTGTCTGAGAAGATGTTGATACAATCTGCATTACTTTAGCAAAAAGCTAGGCCAATCAGAGGATTACAATAAAAATTTGATGGAAGTGGCTATTTTAATAGACATACTAACAAAATTATTTTTCTGGCAAGTTGTAGTAAAAAAATACTTGAAATTGGATTGGTTTGTAATGTCAATAGCATATTGAAGTCTGGGCAGGTTCTGAAGTACTATGGCCATATATTTTTCAAATGGCTCTTTATTTTAGAGAAGGCTGATAAGGGAGAGCTTGCCTCTCATTCAAGAGGGGAGTGGAAAATATGATGAACTCAACCGGGTAGGGAGTACCAGTCAGAAGTTTGCAGAGAATGAAAAACGTTGCCACTGGTGTGAGATGAAGTCTTGAGGAGCTACCAACCTACTGCCAAGCAAAAGGTATGTTCTGAATGGGCAGAAGTAGAACAGGACACAGGACATGCTCTGGTATGTCTTGAGGGCTGGAAACAGCATTTCAGATGGCCTGTGACCTTCCTTATCCATATCCCAATCATCTATTCCATACTTTGTTTCAGCCGGTACCGTGCAGTACTTTTTACCCAGCAAGTTACCACCTTCTGGTAACCCTAACCTCCCCAGAACTCATCTTACACTAATACACTAATCCCAAAACCCAGTAATACTGCTTTCTCAAGCTGCTCAGCCTCCATCAATGGCTTTATGTACAATTGATTACTTCTCTACCAGTCCTTCTTCTGTAGCCCTCTCTTCATATATGACTCTTAATTTTCCTTTTAGATTAATATACCAGTGTTCTAAATGCTATGGAAATGGTACAAATAAGACTTTACTACACTAAAAATGTTCCTTTCAAAGAACACAAGTGGAACTATAGGAGCAATATTGCCTTGAACACTTTCAGCTTCATTGGCAACAAGGAGTTCTTTGCACTTTTTGTCCTAGGTTCTGAAATCCCTGCTCCATTCCCGACATATTACCTGGAGAAAAAACATGCTATTACTCCAGGTATATCATGTAGAGTGTTGGGGGCAAAAAGTAAAAAAGCATCCATCATGTCCAGCTTCTCTACATCTTCTAAATGGAAGTAAGCCATTACTTTTGCCCTCACTGTTGTAGTGGGGTTTTGTCTTCTCAGAGTTGGACGGGACCAGAATTACAAACAGGAATACAGAATCGTGGATTCATAGAATATTCTGAGTTGGAAAGAAACCATAATGATCAAGCTGATCCTTGTGTGAGCCTCCTGGTCCTGTACAGGACAACTGAAAAAATCACACTGTGTGTCTGCGAGTGGTGTCTAAATGCTTCTTGAACTCCAATCAGCTTGGTGTCTTGAACAGTTCCTTGAGGTGCCTGTTCCAGTGCCCAAACACCCTCTGGGTGAAAAACCATTTTCTAATATCCAACCTAAACATCTCTTGATCCATCTTCAGGCCATTCTCTTAGGTCCTATTGATGCCAGAATGATTTTTTGCTTTTTCTTTTAGATCACTCTTACATACTCTTTTATAGTTTTATGTATTCTTAGTGCTTTTAGCCAACATACTTGTAACTTTCCAAGTCTAATAACTTATCTGAGACCCACTGAACCATTAAACCAGGAGACCAAACAGTCTGGAAGCCCCAGACACCAAGGTCCTCTCCAAAACATATTTTTGTAAACTAAGATAGGCCCACCCAAGGAGAAAATTCCTCAAAACATGGAGTTCACTCGAGACTCTCATTGGGGAATCTTTAATAAATAATAATGTTTAATAAATATGTTAATTTTGCAAGGCCTATAATTGTGTATATTTTGTTGTGATGGGGTGCATGCATTTTCAGGGTATTCCACCTAGATGAAGTGCTGTACTCAAGGATCCTGAAATAAATACCAAGGTAAAAACCCCTTTTCCCCATAAACCATGTTTTGATTTTAATTTTAAGACCAAAGAAAGGCAACACTATCACTAGTCACCGGAGAGAAAAGATCTGTGCCTGCTCCTCTGCTTGCTCTCACGAGAAAGTTGTAGACAGACAAGAGGTCTCCTCTCCTCAGTCTCCTCTTCTCTAGGCTGAACAGACAGAAAGACCTTAGCCTCTCCTTGTATGGCTTCCCCTCAAGGCCCTTCACCATCTTTGTAGCCCTCCTTAGGGCACTGTTTAATAGTTTAACATCATTATATTGTGGCACCCAAAACTGCCCCCAGCACTCGAGGTGAGGCCACCCAGTGCAGAGCAGAGCAGAGCAGGACAATCCCCTGCCTTGCCCAGCTGGCAATGCTGTCCCTGAGGCCCCCCAGGACACACTTGGCCCTCCTGGCTGCCAGGGCACTTCTGACTCTGATTCAACTTGCCATTGACCAGGACCACCAGGTCCCTTTCCACAGTGCTGCTCTCCAGCATCTCATTCCCCAGTCTGCACGTCCATCCAGGGCTGTCTCATCTCAGGGGAAAAATCTAGCACTTGTTGAACTTTATACTACTGATGATCACCCAGCCCTCTAATTTGAATATACTGGGAATATGATGTCATTTGAGATATATCTCATATGCCTAAACAGATCAATTTATAGGAGCTCCACTTGGAGGACAATTGTCATATAAATGACAGTAAAAGTTCAGGTTAAAGATTCTGGGCAAGATTTGGCTTTATTTGGCTTCAAATTTATGGGTGAAACAAACTGAACCCCAAAGCTGAAACTCTTAAAACTATCTTTTTTCAGTGTGTGGTTGAGGAGGATGGAGGCAAAACGCTCAATGTTAGTCTGCCTGTTATGACCTGAGGCAAGGAATGGCATGTGGTGGAGTCATTCCTACTGCCCTTTCAGCCCTCTTGAATGCTGGCTGTGAGAAAAATGAAGATCAAGTTGGGATAAAAATTGCAGCTTTCTATTCATGTTTGCCTAAAGCAATTACACCCTTAATAGCCTGAAGTAGAGTAAATGTAAATTATCTTCATAACAGAGGTTAGCTTAATGAACCTTTCTGAAGAGTTGCATATTTTTGTATTATAAAACTGACACTCTGTGTGTCATCAGACTGGAGACAGTAAAGCAAATTTCTTCCATGAATAAATACTCTAAAATTTACTGTCTTGCGCAGGTGGAGTTTACATTTGATACAGCCGGATACACCTGCTGGAAAAATCAAGTCTTCCTGCTGAGTGTTATAGCAACAAGGGGATTGACTGGGTGGACCAGAGCACTTTCTATGTTATTAAATATCCATACGCTTCTAACATACATCTAGGCAAAATAAATTTCTAACCAAAATATTAATTCAATAAATACTTAGTAGATTGATTTCAGTGCTGAAGGAATACTGCAACTAAGAACATTGGTGATTGTAATAGTGTTTTTTTCTATATATTTTCAAATATATATCTATGACCTAATGCATTTCTTGCACTGCACCTGTTTATTAAAATATCCATAAGGGGATATTGTCTAAATACAAATTAAGAACTTTTTAATCAAAATTGTTATTTATATTCCTTCCTTGAATTGTTATTCAAGTGATTTGTAATTTAAAGGTATTGGGACTATTCTATAGATAAATGTCTTTGGGAAAATTGGCAGAAAACCTAACTTTATTCAAACAAAGTATAAAACAACAGTTAAACTTCTTAAAAGACAAATTATTTGTGATGTATTTCAAATATATCTTAGCTTTATTTCTTTTTTTTTGTGTCATTATGTTAAATATCCTTTTTTTTTAAATAAAAAATTAACTGTACTGGTGGTTTTGATTTGAAAATTTGGAAATGGATTCCATGTATTTGAAAACCTTTATATCTACTCAAGTTTTCTATTTAGTTTCCTAAATTTCATGTCATGTCCCTGTCCTTACTTCCTCATTCTTGCATATATTTTAGCTTCCCACAAAGTTGTTTTATAAGGAAAACCGACTGCCACAATACCAAGTTGATAATCTTTTCTTCCCTCTACAGTTTTGATATTGTTGTCGATATTGACTATCTTGAAAAAATGCAGCACAAATTACAATCTGATTCCACTCTTTGGAGTACATAAAGCAAATAAAATGCTTGTTTCACAAGAGTTTTGTATCATATAAATTAAAGAGTAATTCAAATACATGAACTCATAAGTGTTTGAATTTTATGACCTCTGAGTCATCTTAAATACAATTTGATTGCCTTAGGGTGCATTGAGCTGTTGCACAATACAGGTTGCTTTCACAAAAAGAAAATAATCATAGAAATGTGTGAGAATTAATTTTAACGTAATTTAAAATGTAACCTTGTCAATCACAATATATATGTTTGTAATTTCTGCTTTTGACTTGTACTAAACTGCACTATGATTATTACACAGGTAAAATATTCACTGTTATGTTATGGTTACTGCAAGCATTGATTAAACTTTCCAGTGTTCATGAAGGCTGACAGGGATTCAAAGGAGGAAATGTAAAACTTGAAGGTACAGCAGTATAGTGACATTTCACTCTATAAAGCTGCCAATATTTTAATCCGGCACGTAAATCATTTTCATCAGTTCAATTCCATATCTTAATTTGTGTAGCAAACAAAGTATTGGATTGCATTATGTTTAATAATTAAGAATGTGATATCAATTTCCATATATTTTAAGTTCCTGGACAAGAAATAGAGTTAACATTTTTAGTTTCAATTTGTTTGCTTTACAAAATAAGAATGATTAAGGATTAGATGTAATTTTCATGCTGCTATCAACCAAACTTTCAGTATTTGTTTTCATAGAACCTTTAGTTTCTTTGCCTAAGTGATGTCTTCGTCAATGTTCATGTTGTATTCATTTAGAGTGATGATTGATATGGTAATAGATACAGTGTGATTGAAAGCAACCTTTGTCAATAGGAAGGCCAAATACTCAAACAGTGTATTGGTTTGAGTTTGCTCATTATTGGAGACCTTTCATAGTCATATTGACTTGCTGTCCAAATGTTGTTACTTACCCGATGCTTTCATTGTTTAAATGGTATAGACATTGGTATTGAACATGACTTTTCCCAATATTTGTCCTAAAATACACACATGGCTCAATTATCCACTGAAAATTCTTAAGGACTATTTTCAGAGTAGTAAAATGGTATTTGGGGAATGTAAGCTAAATGTTTGTGACAGAGAAAAATAGTGTTATATATTGGTGATGTTAATGCAATGTGTTCTGCACTGTGAATTTATATTTCTTGATATTAGAAAACTACAGGAAGTTTGCTTTCTCTGAAATGCTTTTTCATCACAGCAGCAGCAGTCCAGGGAACCACACTTCTTGTGAAAAGAGCATTCTAGAATCACAGAAAATATAATTGTTCCCTTACATGTAGATTTGCCACTCAAGAGTGTTTCTATTCTTGACAAAACTCTTCTGGACTTATTCTGGCCCTAACCATGTATTATACATTCCTACGGAAGGTGTGACCTTTATTTCGATACTAATGCATTTCAGGAATAGGAGGAAAAATGCACTCCTCTCCCTTCTTCAGAGTCATTGTACTTCAAAATTTGACAAGAGACTAGGCTACACTAAACTCTTGTGCAAAAAAATGTAGGGGTACAATATAAACCAAAAGAATTTTTTTTTATGCAAATACAGCAAGCCTTCATGAGACTTTGGAGTTGGCTTATGCTTTATGACTTTCAGCGCAGCCCAAACAGAAGTAGGGAACTAATATTCCCCTGGGAGGACACAGAGCAGAGTAAAATCATGAGTTTGGAGTGAGAGGTTTTAGATGGCAGTTCTCTGCCCTAACAGACAGTGTAAGTACACTGAAACAATATTATGACCCTATCCTTTCTGACTTTTCCATATCTTTCACAAGATAACTTCCATATATTCACAAAACTTAAGACTTGCTTTTGCTAAATCTTTTTCATGGCTTAAAAGGACTTCAATTACCATCTTTCCCCCTCTAATTTGCTACAAAGAGGGCAGTTGTATTGCAGATCTTTCCAGGTTCCCTTAATTTTGAAAACTTAGTCAAAAATGAGATGACAATATAAATTAATTATCTTTTCATATATGAGGGATAAGAAAATGGAGACAGTATAGGCAAGTTTTTCTTTTTTATCCTGTGTTTATATTTCCCCTAAATAAAGACACTTGACAGGAAAGTTCATTAATAATTTCAAATTTATGAACTACCACAAGTGATTTTTGAATCAAGCTCTGCTTACATATTTTGCAATTAAATATGTAGAAAACATTTACCATTTTCTGAAGTCTCCTGTGATAGTTCCTTTGGAAAAAATTAACAAAAGCCTAGTTTGAAAGATTCAAATCTAAAATTGTTGTTAAGGATTAAGAGTTGGGTAGATTTCCTTCCAACTTCTGAGGAGGTATCACTTTTAGTCATGAAAGTCCCTGTATTTGTTTATTGTGATTTGATGAGCACTTTTGTCCTTGTAAATCATCTGTTGCTCAAAGTAACACCAAGCTCTGGCTTTCCTTTCCTCGACAGTGCCAGTTGTCTTCTTTGCTCAATTTTGCTTTGTGTCTCTGTCTGTGCATAGTTCCTGAACTCGTGACACTAACCATCATCATACCACAGCTAGAGTAGAAGACTGCTAATAATATGCATGCAACAATCCCTTTCTGTATTAAGATGTGAGAATGGACACTGGAGAATATTATAGAAAGGGGTCTTTCTCTTGTCTAAGTGTCATAATGCTCTCCCTAGATCCCTGGAAATAGATGCAGGTCGAGTGAATGCCTGAGGTAAAGTTTCTTTCACTCATTCATTTCTGAACTGAACAAATTCTTAAAATTGAATGTACACTCTAGAAGGAAATATATATGTCCTTTTTAGGCTGGATACAAAGATAAATCATTTAGTTCAGAGTTCAGAGACATGTTCATCAATGCCAACCCTAATTTTTTATTTTTTTTTATTTATTAAAGTAAATAATGTAAAATGCTATGTTTACTTGTTTGGATTTTTACTTCCCTTTTGGTAATGTTCGCTTAATTAAAAATAAATTAGAAAATTCAGACGTGCAGATATTTATTAAAAAATCTCAGGACAGAAACCCTCCAGCTTCTTACAGCATTTAATTTATAGGAATTGAATGCTGTGCTGTACTCAGCATATTTATTAAATAAATACATGCTCCCTTCCAGAAAAGTAACCACAGGTTTAGTTATTTGAGGAGATTTTGCCCTCCCTTCCTTATAATACTGATGAGGAAACTTTTCTGTTTAAATAGGAAAACAAAATAAACAAATAATCAATATCATTGTTTTCCCACCTGCAGGTCTCTTGCTTTGATAGATTACATTGTACCAAACAGGAACTTTTGCATTGCCCACATTCTAATGTCAGTAATGGAAACTCTCAACTTGCAACATGTAAAATTGAAAAAAAATGCCATAATCCGTGTTGTGACTCCTTGGCTTTACACATGCTAAATGAAATTGCCCCTGAGCATTCCAGTAAGCCTTGCGCAAATTCCAATGTTTTGCTTCTTAATATTTAAGAAAAGCTGCCAGAGAAGAGGACCTGAACACCAGGGCATTTCCCACTTCAAGCAAATAGGAAAAGTCTGCCATCAATGCTCCTGGTCTCTGAGCACATGGCACAAAGAGGGAAAAGTTACAGATGCTGAAATACAAAGCAAGAAGATAATATGAACAGCAGACGTTGTGCAAGACAATTCAGCAACTTAGAAAGGAGCCTGCAGAGTGCAATTAGAAACAAAGTAGATGAAAATGTACTTGATGTCAGGCAGGTGATAGAGTGTAAATCTTCATTTTCTTCCTAGAGTGATGACAATGTTCCTTTTCTCTGCCCTTTGGGAACTTCCACTTAGTATTGGTGGGCAGATATGATTCCAGGCTTCTCCTCTTCTGAGCTGTCAGGCACAAAGCTCTCTAAACCAGAAACCTTTAAAATTATTGGAATTTTTTCCATAAATTCAAAAAAGGAATAGGAAAACAGGATAATTCAGGTAATAGCATTTTTATTCTCCAGTAACATAAGCCAGCAATTGCTACTTTTTACTTGATAATAGTTAATTTCTATTTTATAAGTCAGTCTGGAATACAGAAGGCATTGAAGTGCATAACAGTTATGAGTAACCTCTTTTGGCATTGAGGGAGGAAAAAACCAACTCCTGAGGGATTCCTACTGGTGAGAGGACTTCTGGAAGAAATGATGCTCCTTTGGATAGACAGCACTGTTGGGGAAGTTGATGGGAATCTGCTAGGGTCAACCAAAAAAAAAAAAAAAAAGAAGAAATTGCACATCTCTTTTATAACTTTGGAGCTTACAGTAACAACACCAACACAATAAAAGTTATTTAATGAGAGTGAATAAAATACTCATGCAGATAAAATATGGGCAGTCATGAATGAAGGGCAAGAAGCCACTCTAGCTGTGAAACAGGTCACAATGGGCATCAAAGGCACTGTGAGCAAGAAGGTTTGAAAAATCTGGATTGTGAAGGAGTTAGTTTTTCAGGAAAGAGTAAAGATTTTGTCCAAGAAGTTCCACTGTGGTGGTGAAGCCCTGAAGGACTACGTGCTAAGGTCCTTTTCAAGAGAGATGAAGCATCGTGGGCACTGCTGAGGAAAGATGGAAAGAGCTAGTCGAAGCTTCTGTTTTAAAAACTGAAACGACAATCAAGCAGTGAAACATTTCTCTGTTTAGTTGTGAGCTTATTCTAGGGGCCAGTGAGTGAACAATAACATGGCTACAAGGAAATCTGTAGATCTGATCTGACCTGCAGAAAACGGAGATGTTGCATTTGTGTTCTTCTGGAGTTCATGAGCAGCATTGGGCACAATGAGTACTTACCCACAGTAATAATATTTGTCAATGACATATATAAAGATTTTTAGAGGAATAAGACAGCTGTTCGTTAGCAAGCACTTCAGGTAAGTAAAGACAGCTAATGGAAGAATGCAAATGATGTGAGGAAAAATAGGAGGATGCTTTTGAACCTTCTGACCTATGCTAAAGAACACAAAAGTGGAGTGGAGGGCAGAGGATTTAATGCATTAGGGTAAGCAAGTCTGAAAGGGAGGAGTCTTTTCAGAAGAAGGATTTTATGCTTTGCATTGTCAATAGCAGGTAGCAGAGGAAACTTTTGATTAAAATTTGGAAAATATAAAGACTAGAGAGAAAAATATGTGGTAGAGAATTTAACAATGAGAAAAACGAAAAGCTCGTAAGACGTAGAAAAAGAATTTGGGTTTGGAGAATTGGAATTCAAGAACTGCACAATGTGAAAGTCTAAGGATAGAACAAAAGTTACAATTTCAAGAATTGAAGGAATTGACAACCTATAAAATCAAATATAGCTAAATCAATAGAAAGAAATTTTGAAAATTAAAGATTGTTAAAGATGCAGGAATTAGGAGCAAAAGTCCTGTATGTAATCTTTTGCGAAACATAGGGCTAAAAAGGATACAAAGACAGAGAGGGAAGACTGGAGCATTCCCTATTTCCCTTTGGTAGACAGAGACAGAAAGACAGATGATGAATGTTTGGGTTAGTCTAAGGTGCAGAGGAGCAGACAGAATGATATCAAAGAGGGGCAAAGAAGTGAAGGATACAGCTGAAATTAGGGACCATAGTGACAACAGGGGAGAGGGAGGTTAGGGAGGGAAGGCCAAATCTCGGAGCATCACAACCAGAGAGGATGATAGCTTGGAGATCATAAATACAAATGAGTGAAAAGCTGTGGAAGAGTGAGGGGTAGTGAAGGAGAACAAGAGGTGATCAGATTAAAAAAGCACTAGAATTTGAAGACAAATAAAAGATATTGGGTTTTTTTGTTTCTTTGGGATTTTGGGGTTTTTTTCGGTTTTTTACTTTCCCATTTAAACAAAGAATGGCTTTACCATATCGTATAGTTTGCTTCATACTTAATAGAATGTTATATAGCTTGATAGAATATTATATAGCTTTATTTTGCATATAATAATATCTGTCGAAAGGTTGCCACTGTGTACTATTAGGAAAAAAGGAATTTGCTCCAAAGAAACTATCAGGAATGCCAGTAAACAAAGAGAGATTTTCCCAGCAGAGAGGTGAATTTATGTCCACAAACTAACTAACCAGTTAGATTTATATATTCAATGTTAGTGCATAAAAATTAAATATTTTATTGGTGTCTGCCTGTCTCTGATGCATTCACCTCCAGCTACATGCTAATACTGTTTGTTAATATCTTTTCCTGATGGCATATGACTATAATTTTCTGAGTGTATCAGATCTGTTTAGCACTGGCCAAAATAAAATGGCATGACGATATAAATGCTAATGGAGAAAGTGCACCATGGGGAACATACAGCATAACAGGAAACTACTTTCTTTATGTACATGAGCTTTAAGCAAAGAATCTTGGGGTTTGTTTGAGGTTTGAATTTTTTTCAGCATACTCACTTCCTAGATTTTTTCTCCATATAGCTTGTTGTATGTCACGTACAACACATAAATGAAGCTCAAATTGCTACTTGCTACAAATTAAGCTGAAGAAGATCTCTGTCTGACCATCCTTAAGCTGTGAATTGAGCTTTCATGGATGGATGATTTTATTTCAAGTCACTTCTTTTCATTACAGTTGCCCCAACTATGGACTTCATTTCAGAAGGGCTTAAGAGGTGAGTGCAGGCAGTTTTGACATAAGTTATATGAATAAGTGTCATGGTGGGGGAGTTACATCAGATGTGAGATCAGTATTTGTGTAAGTGGTAACTGCACCACACAAATAAATACCTGAGTGACATGAATATCCTAAAAGGATTACAAAAGAATAGAAGAGCAAATGTACAGAGGTCCAAGACAAAAAGAATTCTTTAGAAGCACTGAATTTTTACATGAAAACAACTTTTAAAGTGTGATATTGCACTTTGATGCATATGTCTTTAATACATATAACTTGGAGATGATACACTGTTATTAGAGACTTATCATGCCTGATGTGCAATGCAGAGGCGTTTGCTTTGATGAATTGGAATTTGCTGTCATGAATCCAATGGCAGCAATGAGACACATCACTACCACTAGCATTCAGAGGCTTATAGCTATAATTACCCTATATTAATACACAGACATATACAGGACAGAAGCAAATCTCTATCTATTTGTGTCCTCCACCACAAAATTCTTATTTCCTTCAATGTTTTATACTGCTTATGTGTTTCAAACTTAATCCTGCATATCAAAATAACACTCAGTCTTTATAGCTACACTAAGTGTTCTTATCACTAAACATGTATATTATTCTAGACTTATTTCTGTGAGATTTATGCATTCTCTATAAAGAAGCAGAAGAAGAGAGAGAGAAGTGAGAATTTCTTCCCTGCTTAAAAAGGATTTCAGCTATTCAAAAGATCTGAGAACAGTGGAAAGAGAAATACAAAGGAAAATAGTAAACTATAGGAGCTGCATCCGTTATTATAAGATGCATATTCATTGGAGAAAAAAAAGCTGGAAATATTTTAAAATTGCACATATACAAATTACATCTGCTCTGATTACTCTGTATGCCATTCAGTTTTAAAACAGACAGCTTGGCTCTGTTTATGAAATTTTGGAACAGTCAGACACTTCCTTAGAAATAATATAAATGCAACTTGTGAAACAGCTTCAGATATGGGAAGCCTCAAGGATTTGCACAGATTTCTAAAGTTCTTAAAGTCCTGTTTAAAATTTTAGGGAATGAAAAAATCTCTCATTGTTCATAGTTCTAGAAGACTTGGAAAAGCAAATGTACTAATTTCTCTCTTTACACAATGTGCAAATTACCAAAACAATTGTCACTGCCTTATTCTTTTTTTGCAGGTTTTCATGAAGATGAGAAGCAGGATGGGTCTGACCCATTTTGGGGAGTTCATGAGAATGCTATCCACACCTGGTCAATGTCTAACATATAGGAATATGATGTAGTCTGAGAACGGCCTGGAGACTTTCAAGAGGGAGGTGGCCTGTGCTTTAGCTTGTGAACCTGCAAGAACTGTGTTTGGTAGTGCAGTCTGGGTGTTTGCTCTGTGCCTGGGCTGCCCAGATAAGCATCACACAAACTGGGACTTCCATGTGCATAGCAGTAAAATAAAAGGTGTGAGCACACTCTGCCAAATGCTGTAGAGACCAAACTTTCTGAACAGTTAGAGAAACATTCAGTAATCTACTACCTTCTTTCTTCCTTTCTTCCTTTCTT
>VZRF01005005.1:221255-249998 GCA_013396875.1 Vireo altiloquus
AGTTGTTAATAGTAAATTGGTGGACATGTTAACTAGATTAAATACAGGCACTATACTTAAAAGTGCCCAAACCTAGATGCCTTACCACCATCTGGTTTGTACAAAACTGTTCTGAAAGTATTGCATTTATCATTTCATGAAGTATCTTGCCACTTCATTTCTTTAATAGTTTGATTTTTAGAAGTTGTCTTCTTTCTTTACTACAAAACAGGAGCACACACCCTCCACCCCCCACCCTCACCCCCACTCCCCCACAACTAACTGTGGCTTTATGTTCTGGTATGGGGTTTTTTTAAGTTCTGAGGGATGGGGTTTGGGTGGTTTGTTTGTGGGTGGGTGGTTGGTTGGTTGGGTTTTGTTTTTTTGTTTTTTTTTTTATTTTATTCTGCTTAATATTAAAAGTATGTTATGCTACCTGTGTATCTTGCTTGTTACACACTTTACCTGGTTCACTTTTTAATTTGTCTGAGCTTGTCTTATCACCAGAGATGTAGTCTGCTATTGATTAAATAATTCATTTAGCTGTCCCCAAGGTGACAAATCTGCTTATTGTCACAAGAAAGTTGATATACTATACTTTGTTTACAAAGGTTGTACGACAGTCAGAAAGTAATGTATAACTACAACATTTTTATAGATTTTACATATTGTGTACATTTCATTAACAGTTACATCCAGCAATAAACGTATATTTATTTGATAAAAATTGAAATTGGCACTAAAATAACTCACATTTATTGGTTGTGCTCAAAGTAAAGAGAATCAGGAAAAATTCACATGGTGAATTAGCTTACAAACCTTTTAAAAATTTTGTCATGTTTGCTAAGCTCTCCCATTTAACCCTTTCAACACTGCTTTGGGAATACACAAAAATTCCCTCCAACTTTCTAAGCTTTCATTGTGAGCACATGGTATATTGCAGACATCCATAGACACGTCCCAAATTTGCCTCTCTGAATGAACTTCTCACATGTATTCCATGGGTTAAGAAGAGTTTATCTTGCTAATTTTGTGCTTAAAAATATAATTCTGTTCCTAATTTGACAATACATTGAAGTAGATATATTTTAAAGTGACAGCTCTAAGAAATTCTGTTTTTTCTTCAGTCTCCCCTTCTTCCCTCAGAATATTACCCAAAATCTGGATTAACATATTGAATGAAAAATTATCCTTACCACCACCTTTTCAGCTACAGATCTCCAGCCAGACACAGTTTTAGTCTCTGCTTGTAGAACTCATTCTCTTTCAGCGGCCATTTCAGAAATGGGCTTTGAGAGGGCTTTCAAGATTTGGATAATACGAGTAATGAAAGGGAGCACAGCAGAATTAGAGGTGTGTTTAGTATTCTTTTTCCATCCTGATAAAAATTTCATATACAGCAGAGATACTTGCAAGTAATTATTGTCAAGGAATAGTAAGAATGGCAAATTTTTTGTATTTGAAAATTGTTATTTCTTGCATTTGGGCCTGGTACACTTCTTCAACTTTTCATTTAAACCAAAGTATAAATGCCTTGTTTTCAATGTAATAAACTCATAGAAAAAAAGGAAGGAATATTATAAATTTTTCCTGACTTTCAAGGCATTCCCTTTTTATGTGTAAATATATTTTATAAATGTCCGATAACATCTTTTTAGCAAAAAAGGTGCTGGAGAAATTAGCAAATATGCTAACTAGGAAACCTATGTGAGTTAATCTTTAAGAGCAATGTGATAGGAAGAGTTTATAGCATTAATAAATTATCAGCAAAAAATGTGCTTAGACTGCAAGTGTAAAATATAAATACTGGAAGTTAAGAACTTTGGAAATATATTATTTCACTCCCAAGGCAAAATTTTTCATTGTATTTTATTTATATATTAATCTTACATTTAGTGACTTTGGATGTAACAAAAATTTGACCTGTGATGTTCCACAGACTATTATAATTCCCAAAACAATGTTAATTGCTTTAGTTTCTCAAAGAAACTAAATTTTGCTAACCTTTGCTAGGTTATTTTTATTGTCTGTATCACTCAAAAAATACATGCAGCGGATTTATAAAGATGTATGTTTATGGATGTCTGTGTCTACTGACCTACTGCATGTATAGTGTACTAGAATTTTTATATATTTTTAAATGTATATATTTATAGTTATATATTAACTAAACACATAAATAAGCATTTCCAAGTGATTATAACCGCCTGAATTTTTGTCATTAATTTCTCACAAGTTTTTACTGTTATTTTCCTCACAACATTTGAACATTATTGATCTATATCATTCTGTAGAACCCTCCAGTGGATTCAAACTGTGTATACAGACTTTCAACTTATATTTGTCATTTTATAAGGCCTTATACACTGTGCTTCAGTACAAACAATGATGCATACATGAAAAAGAATTAAAATACATTTTCATAAAAAGGGCACAAATTATTGATAAACACATCTATGTTTGCAGATTGGTTATTTCTCAGAGGTTATTTGGGGTCATAATTGTAAATCTCATTACCTTGCTTGAAGGAGAAGGTCTCTTTCATTATTACGGTGCTGAGGTCCATATCCCTGAAGCTAATTGCAAGGTATTGCTTCAGAGTTCTAATTGTTTGCCATCAAAATAGCTGTGTAAGCTTGATTAACAGTGTTCAGCAACATTCATAATAGTCCAAGCCTGGTCCTGCATAAAATAGAAACTGGGAAAAAATCAATAAGATTTAATAAGATCAGGAACAATCACTTACAATAGTACATCAATCACACAAAGTAATAGGTGCAGGATTTGATAGGGTCCTGAACTGCCTGAGAGATTCATAACCAGTACTCGTTAATGATTTGTTCATTTGCATTTTATCAATCCAGCTACAGCTGACAAGCAGAAGGGGCAGTAAGGAAATATGTTGACTTAAACTCATCAGAGTTTGCAATTAAAAAAAAAAAACAGATAACTTAATAGGAAAATCAGACATGGCTATATATGTGGAGGGTGTGTGTGTATATATATGTGTAGATGTGCTTTTTCCTTGCTGCCAGATTATAATAAATTACCACTCCATAGCGGCTATTAGTATTCCCATAATCCCTCAGAAAGTCTGCTTATGTCTGAGAAAAAGTACAACAAAATATAAATTTTTAAATTCTCCTTGGTGCTTCACAATGTTTCTTTCTCATTGCATTTCACATAGTGTAATGCCATCACAATATTTAATATGAAACATGCATATTGTCTTGTTTTCGTACCCTTTTAAATAAATAAAGCCCTGGGCTTTGCCTTGGGCCAAACCCATATCAAACACAAAACCAATAGTAATGAGATGGCTTTCTGGTGATTATTATTTAGCATTATATCCTATATCAGCAGATTTTATGTCTTTCTAAAGTAATTAAGTTTTGTTTACTATCTGAACATTTTTTGAAATTGTCATGAATAAACATCAGATCTCATTTATCCAGACTCTTGCCTGTTTGTAATGCATCAGTCTTTTGTTTAAAATAAGAAACCCAAAGCCAAGCCAAGCTAAAATACTACAAAAAAACTCATATGAGGTGCCTTGTGTGTGGATGAGTTATTTAGAGAGCGATCTTGTAGGTCTATCTGCAGACTGTTTGTTTGCTTGGGTTACTTGGGTCCATTGTGATGAGTGCCTCATTATAAACCAGATTACACAGCTCCCTTTTAAAGCAGCAGTTTGGTCTGTTAGATATAGTAATTCTAATTTATATCCCAATTAATGTGTTTCCCTAGTATACAGCCTTTTCTTGTCCTTACACCAGATTTATTTTTTTCACAGATAAAACCTTAAAATACTATCTTTGGTTCTCTTAAGAGTATCTCTTGACTCAGAAGATGTGTTGTTTATTTGTACAATCCCCTTTTTTGCTCATTTTAGTCAGCTTCTACATTTTAAAAGGAGAGCAGCAAATTCTTAATCAATATATGCTCCTGTCACATCATCTTATACTATGACAGCATCTAATACCAGTACAAAGTCTGGGCTTCCTTAACTCATGATTTAAAATGGAGATTGTCACCCAGCAGTATGATATGGAAAGAATTTAATTTGGGTTTTCTGTGCTACACTAGGCCCCTTGGCCTCAGCAACTGTAATGGAGGACCTTTCCAGGTGAGGTGACACTATGATTTTTGAGGTAAAAGGGTGACTGTGTACAGGCTGGCTGATGCTGCGATTTTAAGGTTGCACCATGACCACCCCACTGGTATCATGGAGAAAGAACTGGCAGGTTTCTGGCTTTGTCAGAAAATTGGCTCAATCTCTAACTGGATTTCAGAAATTATGTTCTCTAAACTCCTATTTTGGGACATGTAAAAACTATCAGCTACTGTGTTAATCATGGATTAGTTGTAATAACAATTAATTTTATAGTACTTTCAATTTTTTTATAACTTTACAAATATTTCCTGAACTGGATAATTAAATCCATGAGCTGTATTAAAATCAGAGTAGTAATAAAAGAAAGGGAATTATTTGCTACAATATGTCTTGAGAAAAGGATATTCTTTTTCTGGTTCTGAGCTGACCATGAATAATTTGTGATTTTTAATAAGTATGCTTGTTTCATCAAATGGCTATTTAATGGAGAAATACGATAGCCTCTGAATTTGTTAGATATACTTGGATAAAAATATTAATTTGCTTGTTAGATGTGTGTGATTTAAACCTATGCTATTCATTTCTCTGAGTACGTTTCTTAAAATAGTCCCCTTGTCAGCTGCTGCTTCAGCCTCCCCTGTAAGTTGTCCCTGAGCCACAGATACCCTGTGGCATCTAAACTACTGGAGTCACCAACTAAATGTAAGCCCAGGCTGATTTCCATTCAGTTAAAATCTAGGTTTCAGAGTCCAGCAAAGGCTAGACAAATGTGCCACAATGAAAACTCTGTCCTCAGAAAAAGTTTGTGTGGAATAGTTGCCTTTCCAATTTACTGACAGACGTGAGCTACCACCTTCAGTATCAAGCTGTTTTCTATTCCTTGATGAAGCATGTGTTGCTTTTTCAGGAACAAACCTTCATCCCTGACTGCTGTGCCTGCACTGCAGAGGGCAACCCTTTTCAAAGAAAAATACTTCTCAAATCCACGAGAAAAAGGCCGGGTATTTTTAAATTTCAGATTCATTGATCGTTTTCAGATATATGCATGCATGACACCTTTCTGCAGTATATAAGAAGCCCCTTGAGGGCTAACTGTGTGACTCATGAAATGGGAAGGGACTCTTGTTATCCAGCTGTGGATGAAGGCCATGCCTTTTAGTGGGGCTTCCATTCGTGTGAAGCCCTGAGCCACTGTCTACTGCGGTACTGTCTGGCAGCATCTCTCTGTCTCCGCAGCCCAGGACAGATAGATCTTAGATTTTCCCAACCAACACATGGGATCAGAGAAAGGAAACTTCTGAAATGGCCTGGGTAGGTGAGAAGAGCAACAAGGAGCAGAGATACACGTCAGGTGTAGGGACTGGAGGCATCTGTGTGACACAGATACATCTACCATGTGCAGGTATGTCCAGTGATGGATAATATCAAAATGTTAACATTTATTCTTAATGAGTATATCACCGCTTGGATCCTCAGAGACAGTAGCAATCATTTTGCTCTCTAAGAGCCAACTCAGGGGCCAGATCCTTGAAAGAAAATTTTCAATCAATTTAACTCTTTAGGAGAGCTTAAAACCAGAATGAGTAAAAGATTTCCAGAATTTCAAGAAACTGGGGGGAAAAAAGGAAAATTCACAGAACTTATTATGGAGAACATCTACCAGAAAATTTTTAAAATCACATTAAAAGTGAATATAAAACCAAGTCACTAATTATCTGAGAACCCTAATAAAAAGTGGTGGCTTGTGTTGGCTCTGATTTTTCTTCCATTCTGCAAGATCTACATTATTTACCCTATACTTGTTATGACTCACAGAATCTAAAAATACTATATTGGAAAACTATGTTCTTACTTAAAAAAAAAAATACACCAGAGCATAAATTTTAGAAGCACCTTTCCTCATCTTTTTGCAAAGCGTTATATTAAGAAGTGCTTTAATATTGCTGCTGCTGAACTTTTAGGTGTGACAATATCACATTATTCTAGACTTTGGGAGAGTCTAACTGCACTATACTACTGTTTCTTTATAAAATGAAGTGACTATGGAAGGGTCTCTCAATATTCTGGGTGAATAAGAAGCAAAATACTCCGAACTTGATGTTCTTCCAGAAGAAGAAAAAAATGGGAAAGCAAGATCCAGTTCTAGGCAACTACTGGTCTATGAAGACACATCACACTGGAATGTTTTCTAACCCCAAAGAAGAGACAAAATAGAAGGGATTTCATCAGTATGTCCCTAAGTTGTGTATAAGGAAGAAGCTCAAAAATGTGTTATGGCCTGTGGCTGACAACTGATCCATGCACCAGTTGTAATAGCCACAGACTTGGCAAATGAGGATCAAGGTTTACTGTGGCTACAAATCAGGTATGCAGACCAAGCCGAAAAAAAATAGCTTCTGCTTATGACATTCTAAATATTATACATGTTTTGGAATGCATTTTCAAGGCCTAGCTTTGAAATGAACACACTAAAAGTAATACAAATTCTGAAGACATCATGTAAGGTAACACTGTTAGTAACCAGAGCTTGAAATCTCTGTCTTTCAGCGAATTCCAGATTGAAAGGCTTTCTGTTTGACTTCTATTACTTCAAGCTTTTCCCCTAGAATATTTAAAATATAAGCTTAATTTTCTTATTCTTTTCCTTTCCTTCTTCCTCTTCTTCTTCTTTTTTTCCTTTTTTTTTTTTTAAATCTTGTCACCATGTTGTCATTTTTTGTCATGTATATTATTCCAGAAGGATTTGATGTCTGGAGTGATTGCATAAATCAACTCAACTATGTCACTACTTATAAGTTTGCAATATGTTAACTCTCTTCATAATTTACATAATGTTTAAATAATATACCTTCTTTTTCCCTTATCCCTACATTAATGTGATTAGAATCAGTGGAAGCGCTATAATTTTCTTGTAACATGTGCTTTCCACCTACGCTTGCTTATTACAAGAAGTATCATTTCTAAAACTAGCAGCCTCTGATCAGTTTAGCTGCCAAAAATTTTTTTTTTCCAAGAACAAAATTACCTTATAAAACATATTATTGTTTCTACTTAGCATTACCGTTAAGGTAAACAAACAACAGAAAATTGTTGCTTTGTCTTATTTATTTCCATGCCTGCATCTAACTGTAAGTAGTAGTGGAATACATCTTCTGATATATTATGCAATTAAATTGATGGATGGTTAATTGAGTCACTATGGCATACCATATGTGTACTCCTGACCTGAATGTCACTGGTCAGATTAAGGCTTCACACATTTGACCAAAGAACATATGCTGTTATTGAGAATGTAGGTCTAGATAGGATAGGGATTTTAGTCCATGGAAAAAAAAATCATCATAACTGGCTTTGCTCTTTGGTTGTTGGAGCCCTGGTTCCTTAGGAGTCCAGCTGTAAAAGACTTTAAAAATAATGAAAGTTATTAATTAAAAGCTTACTGACATCACGGCCATTAACTTTGGCAGGCTCTTTCATTAATTTATTTGATCTCTCTTATTACATGACATATCCTCATCATAGTATTTGTGCCTTTGCACATCAAGCTTGAGATCTTATTGGCTTTTAATTTGAGCTTAGCTTTTTCTTTTTTTATCCCAAATGCCTTATTTTTTTAAAGAAATAAAATCTTTTCCTTATTGGTGAGCATGATACATATGCAAGCAATAAAGTAGCAAAAGGAGGGGAGCTCATGCACCTTTAATGACAATGATACATAGACATCAAAACACATACAGATTCTCACACAGAAACATTCTTGTATATATAGTTACACCACTGTTGCCAATAATGGTATTTTTAGAAGCGCCTTGCTAAAACATTGTTTTCATGATGATTAGTCCTAGTTTTTGGCAGATTTAATATTTCTGTTTTATCTTATTTATCTAAATAATATTTAATGACATCGTGTTTTTTTGTCAGCTATTTTGCATATTTTACTTCTAAACCAGCTATTATGGGAGCTATTTTAGCTTCACAAATGTTTTAAAGTAAATTATGTTATTTTACAAAATTATTGCAGTAGAACATACATCTGAGCAATAATGTTTTATCTTTGACATTGCTTTGATGACTCATCCATTTTGACAGGTAACTGCTTTAAAGCTATTTAGTTTGCATCAACACTGAGATAAAATGAGACTTGAATAATATGTACCATAGAAGAAAAAAATATACTGTCATTACAAGGTTACAAAAAACAAAGATTCGTAATGGGAAAAAACAGCTAATAGGGAAATATCTTTGATTCAGTCATTGCTTATTGTAGCAAACTTGCATGTTCTTTGTCCACTGACTTAACCTAGAAAAAGAGTAGTACTGTCTCTGCTGCATAATTTGTTACTGCCACTTTGAGAAAGATTATGATAATGTACATATAACAAAATTGACAACAATGGAGGAGTCCTGTAATTTTGAACTAAATTCAAGGAGGCTGCTCTGAGCATGAGAACTAACAGTGTCTTCATTATGATTAGCTTACCTTTTCAAGTGTTCTGCTAGGAACCTCTATCACGTAAATTGAGGCAGGAACTTTATTATCATCACTATAGCAACTGCAGGGAAATTTATTTCAAAACAGTTGGCTACCTGAAAATTTTCTCCTGATGGAAAGAACAGCAGATGATATATACATTTTAATTCATTTTCCTTTATTCCTGTTTTAAAGTGTTCCATAAATGAGTGAAAGGCTTTTTCTGTTGTTGTCTTAAAGACAAGGTGGCCAGTTCCATCTTAATTTTTTTTTCTTAATCCATCTTCTTTTATTAGGAGCAAAAAGGAGTGCTGCAAGATTTTGGTTCTATCATTATATGTAAAGCTTTAATTATGCTAAGATATGGAATATTTCAAATTGGCCATTTAATGCACAATTCTCTTCATTATTTAATTCTTGAGCATAGCTGTTACCTGGCTTTTCTTTCGACTTTGATCTTAAATCATATAACCGCTCAGCAAGAATAGTGTAGTGTGTGTTTTTTTATTATTTTCCCATGGTGTTATTATATTCAGTGCCTAAAGAAAAGGAGTAAGTGCACAGATGGATTTGTAGGGGATGTGAGGAAACTGTAGATGCACATAGAAATTGAACACAAATACAAGGAAGTGTTGCTGTTTTGTCCATGGCAGGATGGATCCCATGTTCACAATTAGGATTTTTCATGCACGACCCCCCTTTTGTTGCATTTCTGTAATTACAGAGCTAGCATAATGCTGAAGACAACAGTAATTCTTCAGAAACTGGCTTCAGTCTTCTATTGCAAATGGATAAACGATTTTTTTTATTTCTTTCTGCTCCATGGTATTTTTATTTTCTTTAAAATGAAGAAAGAGAAAGACAGTGTTTTGAAACGTGTTTCATTAAATGAGCAGAGAGAAATGGAGAAATATCCCAGCTGTCTTGAAATCCTTTTTCTCCACAAAATATAAGAAGTGTAAAAATTCTTATTATTTATGCATGGTGGTTGGTGTTCCATTATGAAAGTGCAGTGTATCTCAAAGGTACCCCATATAACACACTTCAGTCATTGCTTTAACCAATGCCCATTTTTTATTGAAAAAGACAGTATAAAGTATACTGCAATCTGCATTAACAAATAGATCACATGATGGGGACTTCCTTAGCTCTCTTTAACTTTTACATCTTACTTGTGGCCAAATTTCTCTCAAGTCCTCCTAATAAAGAATAGTATTTTGTGCTTTGGATTTCAGTGGGTTCTTCCTTCTACTATGAAACAGAAATATGTTAATTTTCTTTCACAGACAGGCAGGCATTTAAAGAATGGCTGAAGATGGGAACGTAAGATTGAATGCAAAACAGTCAACGTGGTTGAATATTTCGGATACTTCTCATGAGGCTCATTTTCACTTGATAGTTTTAGGAATCTCACCAAGACATCTACCTAAACAGTCACGTTGTCTGCAGACCCTTAAATAATTTATTGGGAAAGGTTGCCCCTCCAGAACACAATCAGAATCGCTCTCTGAAAGTACCTTTTTTTCTTCCATTGACTGTCTAGGAGCCTGTTTTACGCTTCCTTTACTAGCCTTAATTCACTAAAAATACATCAGGTCAAAATATTTTCACTCAAAGAGATCTCACGGCGGAAAGACAAAATTTTCAGTTGCAATATGTTTGGTTGGGGTTTTTTTGTTCAGTAGACTTTGGTTGATTGGTTGGTTGGTTGGTTGCTGCTTTGTTTTGGGGGGGACATTTTTTGTGGTGTGATTTGTTTATTTGCCTGTTTAGTTGGTTGGTTGGTTGTGGTTTTCTGCCACTTTTTTGTATCTACAAACCCTTGAAGAATATGAAAATCCCAACAGGCCAGATCTTGAAATCATTGCTGCTAATGGCAGTTTTGCCAGTGACTCCCCCAGGATCAGTATTTCACCCTTGTACACAAATTAAGAGTCAATAAACAAGTCTGGGTAACTATATGAATGATCAGAGATGAAATTAGTTTTAGGTGGTGCTTAATAATTATCAAAAGCACATCTATCATTTGGTATTATAATCCATAAACACAAATGATTACTTTGTGGAAGAAAGTGCTAGTGCTTTGAAAATCTATCTCTAGGCATTGAAACAGCCATTGTAAAATGTTGTTCATCTATATGACAGCTTAAAATATTTTTGAAATAGAGATCTCAATTTATTAAGGCAAAAAATCTATACATTAATGTATTTGGGCCAACTCCAGTATCTCACCCAAGTCCCATCAGAACCAGCCTCGCTCTGCATTGATTCACCGTTCTGCTAGCACTTATGCACTTGCAGCGTTAGCATTTCTGCTCTGTGCAGAAAACCAGGTACCTGTCGGCCCTGAGTACACCCACAGGCTCTGCCACCTCTTCCCCTTCCCCAAGGGCTCTGGCTGCCTTTCCTCACGGCCATCTCTGGTACGGCACAGCTGTGGGACCTTGGTCAGAGCTGTGGAAGGATGAGCCTTGCTGGGGTCTCCTGCCTTCCTTAAATGGCTACCTAGAAACAGAGACTAGACAGAAATAAAGGAATAAAAGAGGTGTTTATTTGAAAGGCCTTCAGATGTACACTTTTGGGTTCCAGAGGCTCCTGCCTCAGTGGATCCCAAAATGGACGACAGGTCACGAGTTCTTCACACTTTTATATCAGCATCAATTCACCAAGCAGAACCAAGCCAATGATGGAATCTCTCCAAGCTTGCCTCCCTCTCCCCAAGATGAAGGTTTACAGTTCTTGGGCCTAGGACAGTCTGGGTGTCCTTGGAGAGCAAGCTGGAGAGGCTTTGTTATGTCTGTGTGAGCATGAGAGAACAGCACTTAACAAGCTACAGGAAACTTCAGAGTTACACTAGCTGTACAGGATTTGAAAAATATAAAAGTTAAAACCTAAGGCATCACCCTCACCTGAGACCCTCGCCCTGGGTCCTTGCTGCAGCCTGTCTTTGTGATCTGACCCTGACCCTGATCCACTGACCTGATATTCCTCTTTGACTCTGGTCCAGGCCCATCAATGGGGACTTATCTGTGATCCTTGAGTGGATACTGACCCTGGTTCCTGTCACTCATCCTGCCACATTGGTCTCACTGGGCACAATGGGATGACACTCCATCAGTGTGACACTGACCGTCAGCCTGACCGTCACCTGTGGATCCTGGCTCAAGGCCCCTTACAAAGCAGCCTCCTCCTCCTTCTCCCTGGTAGTACAACTCCTGAGGGCCAGCCAACCTGAGATAGGAAAGCAGTGCTTCAAGTGTTCAAGAATTTTTTTTGTTTCCTTTCATTCTTGGTGCCTGCTTTGATGAACTTGTATCTGGAAAGATTTTCCTATGTATAATGTCAGATTTTGGTCAATACATAAGAGACAGAATGTATACCCAAATTTAGCCAATAATATGTTCATCAGGAGCATAAACAAGCTGATTGCAATCCATTTTTTTATTGGAACCAATGACTTGAGCCCGAGCAGATATAAAGCCTCTTTATGTCCTCAGTTCTCATCTATTCCTTTATGAGAAAATTTTCCATTTGCCAAAGCAGACATTGTGCCAGAAAATGAACTATTAACTCCAAAACCAAATTATTAAGGTGATTATATGTTATTTTCATTTAGGACTATCTTTGATTTTTGCTGTAATTAATGTTTGTGAAGAATGGAAGACTCCCAAAAGAAAGATTCAGAGCAAATGCAGTTAAACACAAGGACTGTGGCATTCATTTGAGATCTTGGAACCTGGAAAGTTTTTACTTGAACCTCACTTCTCAAATGCAGATAAAGGAAAGAAACAGCCCTCAGCTGGCTATCTGAGGAAATGTGAAGGGTGTGTTCCCAACAGTTTGTCCTCAGAGTCTCTTTATGAGGACTAGAGAATGTGTTGTGATGAAGAATGGAAAATTTAAAATATTTTGTCTGGAAATCCCAGCTTTTTCCTGTCTGTCCAAAGGGGGTATCTTCACATTCTAAAGCACTAATACTACCATCTCAAAATTTAGAAGAAAATAAAAAAATCATAGTCTGCATTTCATGTATAATCTCTCTTCTTGAACTTCAAATATAAACTTTGTTATAAGAAGTTCTTTTCAACATTTCTGGTTCTCTGCCGTATTCTAACTCTTGAAAAGTTGGAAAAGATAGCTCATGCATAATGCATTAGGTGAAAAGTCTATAAATGTTTTTGCTTTTAATTCTTTTGGGAATCAAACTAATTTAATTTTCCTCATTGAGTATATTTTAATTCCTTGCAAAACAATCATTAAAACATTTGAAATAATAGAAGTGGAATAAGAAAGCATATCAAACATGGAGTTTTAATAATAGATTGCATTGTTAAGTCAGAAAGAATTAAGTAATTGTAGACAGTAAATATTTTAATGCATATTCTCCTCGTGGCTTGTTAATTCAGTTACTTACATTAGAATAGTTGCATAAGAAAAACAACATTTTTTGCTAAATCAATTATCATAGAAAGCATTTTCTTAAAGTTTATGCATTTAGGTTACATATGAATGAACAATATTTTGTTTATATCTAATTTAAGAAACATGTTTCTAAGGAATTAAGAATGTGTCCAGGATAGAAGGGAAGGGGAGGCACTTCTCTTTGTTAGAAGAAAAAAGGGGCAAACTTCCCCTAAGACCATTTATTCAGGTTTTGAGTTCAGGCAGAGGAACATCCTTGAATCAGGAGCTGTATCAGAAGGGTCCCATGGGATTGAGTGAAAATTCATCAATCTGTTCAGCTGAGAGGAGGTCAGAAGAAGGGAATGTTGGTCAAGAATTTTTATGGTGGTGAAATAGAGAAAAGATTTTCATTGAAATATTAAAGATATTCTTACTATTATAGGATACCTTTTTCAAAACCTTTATAACTCTCTATAAGCCTAAATCCCATTAACTCTGGAAGTAATTTAAATGCTTTTGAAAACCTAAGCTACATACCCAAGTAAAAAGTATTTTTAAAAAAGTTACCAATACCATGCCATCAGGGTCTAAATACCCTGTAATGCAAAAAAAGAGACATAGCTAGGCATGTCCATCGTCCATAGAAAATGGCATCACTTTGAATTGAACACACAATTAGAAAGAACAAAATTAAATTGTCTTTTAAAAATATGTCTGTATTTATATACCTCACTCAATGACTCACCTTTGAATGACTCACAGTTTTCCTCATGGAAGCCCCTGTGGAGTGATGATCGTACCTCTTGAGGCACAATAGGAAATTTCCCAAAGAAACAAAGGCCTCAGTAAGTTGCTCGAAGCCACTGCCACTTCACCATTCAATTGGAGCTCTCAGTGCTACCTTTCCTGACCTTGACGAAAATACCAATGTAATACAAGTAACACCTCTAGAAAAAACCCTCCCACTTCCTAGGGACTTCATGAACCTAGGAGGAAGAAGAGAGAGGTGAAAAAATCATTACTGACATAGTGCCTCTCCAAAGCATCACTCTCTCTCCCCTTCACTGAAGGAAATTGCCTGCTCCTGGGATGGAGAGTCGTCTCCTTTCCCAAAGAGTTTCAAAGATCCAGCATTCTCCATACACCGTTACACCCACTAAATATTGAAAGTATTTAATACTTTTCTATTAAAAGGGACATTCTGGCTGGCTGGATGGGACCAGAGGGCAGCTATGAGTAACTTTTAAGACCTCTTTCTCCTTCATTTGCAGTAAAATAGGGAAATACATACTTAGGATATATAATTTCTCCCCCACTCCTAGAGAGTGTAGATCAACAGCACGTGATACAGACCAGCACTTTAACAGGATTCATCCTCAAGAACAGTTTTCTGCTCTTTACTCTACTTTAGTTTGGCTGATTTTTATGCATTAGTATAGAAGAGACTTTTCAATATTCAAATGGATGCCAAGCACAGTAGTATAGTGCATTAACCTTTCCCTTTGAGATATTTTAGTTCAATTGGTGGCAGAGAAAACCACAAACTGTGGCACAACTGTCAGTCTCATAAATGATTTGTGACTGTGTAAATGCAGACGCCACAGCTGTCATGTAATCTGCACACAGGCTATACTGGGCACCTAACTCAGACCCTTCTGCTCCACCAACACGGGCCTTTTCCATTTGTACTGTTCCATTAGCTCTTGAAATGGCTTAAAACTAGAACAATTTATCCTTCCCCTTTTGAACTTTAGCAAAATAGGACAGAGCTCTAAACTAGCTTTCATTTACCAACCAAAATTCTCCCGATGTGATTTTCTAAAGCAAACATTTAAATCCAGTGATACCCAAATAGCTGTCAACGGTCTTATAGAGAGCTGTACAAAACTTAAAAGCCTAGAAACAGATACATTTTCCTGGTTTCAAATGTCACTGCAAACCACAGATTCATGACTCTGGATTGAATATAACATCTAATTTATGGGTTTGGGTGGAAACCGCCTAAAAGCTGCAAATGCCTTGGAGCTTTTATTTTAAAAGACCCAACATTGCAATTCTGGCTAAGATTTGCTTTTTGAGGGAGTTAGTTTGAACCAAAAAATCACAAAGCAATACCAGGGAGAAATGAAAGCATGTGAACCAAGTCAGCAAGGCATGTCCCAACATGGAATCAAAACATGGCATAAAATCTCATGCTCTTCTGTTTTGGTCCCAATAGAGAGGATAGTCACAAAGCCCAGCAGGTATACACCTATACACCTCTTTCCAGCACATAGCAAGTTGGTTACTTACTCTCCTCTCTGTTTAAGAAAGACCCAAGGATCAAAAGGAATTTTTCAGTCCACAGGACTCAGAAACATAAACAAGTATGAAAGAAATTTGCAAAACCCCTATTATTTCCTGATATAATGTAGCAGCGCTGACTTCCCTTGCTTCTGAATAACTGATTATTTATTCCCCTGTAGAAGAAAAGCAACATTTTTCCGAAACTTATATGGAACTGTTCTAAAATTATTACAGGAAGCATATTTTCTCAGCTACCGCATTTAAACAGAACAGCTCTGCTGAATATAATTTTTGTACTTTTTTTATTTGTTTCTATTCAGGAACAGTTTGCAATTCTATCCATCACACCACCCCACCCTAATTCATTGAGCCTATAGGTCTTCAGGCAATCAGCAAAGACTAGAACAGAGATGTAGTGTTTAGTTGTTGCTTCCAAAACCTAGACTGCCAGTAACTTAATGAACCCTCTGGAGATATGCTCCCATGTGGAGCAGGTTATATCTGTGCTTGAGAAGGTTTAAATTAGTTATTTCTTAGAATACCCTGTGATGAAGGCACTGCTACCAACTGCTTTCCTTGTCACCAGCCCATCAGGGCAATAAACCAATTAGTTGTTGCCATAGTAAGGGTCATTTCTTACTATTTTAAATTCTTGGGAGGGATACACAGCACTTCCCGTATTTGTGGAATCAGCATTTTCAGTTCATTATGATTGCTAATGAATGTGTTTCTTCACAAAAGCAGTTTCGTTGTCAAAAAGGACTTGTTACGTTGCTGTTTTATGAAGTGCTAGCATAATATGGGGGTACGGGGTAGGAGGGAAGAGAGCAGGAGGTAGTCTGCTGCTTCAGATATATCAACCATTCATTTTTTATGAATGCTTTTGAAAAATATTTGGTCCTCAATTAGAAGTAGCCACATGCTGCTTCCAAATCACTATTGGCAAGAAATGCTAGTATATGCCGGAACTAAAGCTTGCATCCTTCTGGAGGTTTGAGAATTCTCCTTTGAAATTTCTGTCTATAGAGAAATCACTTTACTCATGAAAATCAAATGTGCTTGAGAAGTTGGATTGTGTCTTTTGGTTTTGTATGAATGGCTTTGGAAGGGGTGCATCAGGACCTTGTTTTGCTAAACTTCATCATAATTTGCTTTGTTCCTTGGAAAGAGCTGAACATCCTTACCTTCTAATATGTTCTCTGCAGAAATTTAGAAAGCTTGGCTCCAGAAATGTTCTCTACAGAGCAGGTAGCTAACTCACACATCGATTGCCATGGAATCATGTCACAGCATCTGCCACTGGAGTAAGGAGCCTGACAGATACAGTACCTGACTGGTAGTGCCGAAGTTTCACTCTGGTGGGTGGCTCAGCCTCACCCGGATACTCTCTCACTGCCCTCCAGTGGGATGGAGGACAGAATCAGGAAGGTAAAAGAGAGATAAAACCCCGAACAACAGCAGTCTAATAGATAAAGCAAAAGCTGCACATTGTAGGCAAAACAAAATAAGAAATTAATTCGCAACTTCACAGATTTTTAGCCATCACATGTATTGGTTAGACAAATGTTATCACTCCAAATTTTTACCTATTCCTCTCTGCAGCTTTTACTGCTAAGTATGAAGCCATTTAGTATGGAATGTCCCTTTGGTCACCTGGGCTCAGTTATCCCACCTGTGTCTCCTGACAACACCTTGTGCACCCCCAGTTGCTTGCGGAGGAACAGGAAAGGCCTGGACATTGTACACTGTCCAACAATAACTGAGGCATTTCTTTGGTGTCCACATTGTTTTGGTCACAAACGGGAAACACAGCACCATGCAAGCTACTATGAAGTAAATTTACTCAATCAAAGCCCAAATATGTAAATGTCTTTAGGTCTCCAAAAGTGCCTTCATCAGCAAAATAGTTGAATATTGCATTTGTCATGTAAAACATAATAATAAGAATTGGCATTGGGACTTTACACTACAATTAAGCCCAGGACACTTTTTAGGTGATTTAAGTAGCTGCCACAAATGGCAGTTTGAACAGATTTCTTTACTGTAGAAAACTCATCCTAGGTGATGTTTGGGACCGAGGAATTTTCATGAGGACAAGCTTAAAAGTATGTTCCTGCTCTGGTGAGGGCTGCCTTTCATTTCCTTAGGCATGCTCTGCAGTCCTGAAGAGATAATAAACAGAGTCAACAAGATGTGCATGAAAATTAGTCTTTTTCTTCCTTTTGTGCCTCTCCCACAAAGTAATTTGCAAACAATGCCAACACTAAAAGCATATTTCATTTCCATTACCTAGGGAAAATATCCTGGATATTGGAACATAAAAAGGTTTCATGCAATACTTTTTCTTGATACACAGACTCTTAAAGTGCTACAGGAGGATCCAAATAAAAGAATACCTTGTCTCTTATTTGTAACCGAATTGAAAATATGAGGTAGAATCCTGATTTTCCCTATCCCTTTTTTATCGTTTGTAATTCATTCATTTTATATGTTTGAGTGTTTAGTTCCATAAGAAATCTGATGTTGATGTTCCTGTTGGAACACCTGAATTTCAAAAAATTTTGAAGCCCAGTATTTTTGTTTTTAAAGGGATAACAAAGATACCTTTACTGAAGGAACCAAGAAAAGCCACCAAATTAAAGGTAAGCTGCAAGCCACAAAACAACAAAAGAGAATAAACCATAAAATCCTAAATTTTATTTTAAGATTTTGAATCACCTTAGCTAGAAAAGCTCTCTAATATTTAATGCCTCTGCAGGAAACATAGAATACAAGTTAGTGAGAGACTGGTGTAATCATTTTTCCACCACTGCCAGTACTGAATGCTTTGGTTGCTGCTTTGTATCTGAATCAAAATCATGCTGGTGCATTATTGGGTTTTCCTTCCCAGAACAGACATCTGCAGCTCTGGGCAGTTACTTTTGAGGGTAGTCCTACTTCCTTTATGAGACTAAGGAAGCTTGACAGATCAGGCCTATAGTGCACAAAGTATTTTTTCCTACTAGAACCAGAGGTGGACACTGAAGTCTTCAGGGTGGGCAAGTTTCATGGTGCAGAAGTAAATGAGGGGCAAAGCCAACTGGGAGGTTCAAACAGACTCTACAGTTACATCAAGGATGCCAAATTTCAGCTCCTTGCATCTCTGGAGCAGTGATGGAAAGCATTACTCCAAACTTCTGGGATATTGTTTATTTTCAAGAGTGGGGAACACCACTTTTGCATGTGCAGTTGAAGAAAGGAGACTGAAAATCCTTCTACCACTACAAGGCTGAGGCAGCTGCTGATCTGAGGAAAGGCTGCCCTGTTTAGTCTGATGAGCCTTTTGCACTGACTCTGGAGAGGGACATCAAGCCATCTGCACAGAGTCCCACCAGCATAAAAGGGGATAGACAGAGAGCAGGAAGGAAATGCATTGCTATGCAAACAGTACCACCTCTTTTGAAGTAGAGAATTAATCCTGAATACATTGAGGACACAAGATCTGAAAGGCAGTCTTAGTGGGAGGTAATCTGCTCAATGCCCTTTCCTTTTGCTTAGCTAGAAATAACTACAGGACTTGATTCAGTGTGTCTGTCCTTTACAATTTCATACTTTTTAATAATATTTTGCATTTTATAGTGCCTTTAATCCTAATAATTCCTAAAATGTTGTACAATTTTTTTTCTAAATATATGCAAACCATATACTTGGGATTACACTGTCATGCGATCAGCACAGCATTTCCTTAAGAAATAAAATATTGGTCGTGGCCATCAGCTGTCCTTGCCTTTTTGTAAGTCATGACATCTTCATGTCTGCTTTTAAAGATGTTCCTCTGCAAGGTAATGAGTGGTATTTCCCTGCAAAATTCTGAATTTGAGGCAAACACTATATGAAAAACCTATGTCCGCATGTAATCAAAGAGGTGGGCTAAGGAATTTTCAGCTGCATTGAGGAAGTGTTTTGTATCTGCAGAAGTACAAACGCTGATAATCTTGGGCTTAATCTTGACCATATTCAAATTTACAGAATTTTCATAGAACCCCAAGGGAATTCTCATGGGACACGCAGCAGTTCACTGAATGAGTGACTTCATTCTACTTTTTTGTCGTGTTGCACATGACAGGAGTACCTCCTATCAGTCCTCTAGAGAGGCAGGCTCATAAATACTGAAGAAACTGAATGGTTTTCCTGTCTACTGAATGGAAATAAATAGATATATCAGACTCAGAAATCAAGTGATAGTTGGGGAAAAACAAAGACAAAAAAGACCCTCTTCCATGAACTACTAGTATTGGGGAAGCACATTAAAAAGCATCTTCTCCTTCTCTCATATTTTTGTGAAACTCTAAGCCTCAACCCTGCTCTCAATGTTTCCTTTTAAGGTCACTTCATGGGTGTTTTTGTACAACAAGGTACGAAAATCTCTCTGATCTCTGCCTGAAGGAGAGGAGGCATCAGAAGTGACAGAGGGCAAGAAGCTCAGTACCTGAACCTTCTGTGTTCCTTTGAAAGGACAATGCTGAAGATGGAAAACATCTGCCCTATATGAGGATCACAGGGTCAGAGTAATTTTTCTGCTGCAACTTAACATGCCTGCCTTTGAAAAATTTGGCCCACAAAACGCACTTTTCTGAGTTAATCTATCTTTGGTCCCATAATTTCTAGTTTGAACGACCAATTACAAATGTGGAAGATGTGGAAATGCTAACGCCATTCGTAGAGTGGAAGAGCCCTGGCAGATCGGCAGCCTGTCTAACACATCTATAATTCAAAATTTTGAAGTTCCTATGGTATGGATATGAAAGGAGATTGCAGCCCTACAAATTTTATGCTTTCCTCTTGTCATATGGGTGGATGATGACACCAAATATTTGGTCTGGAACTGAGTATGCTGCATATTTATGTATTCAGAAACCTGAGCCAGACTAGAATGCTGAAATCATTTATGAATTTTTAGTAGTCTTCCTACTGTAAATGTTTAAAGCTGCAGCTTAGTAATAAGATATTTGATAGTAGTGCTCAAAAAGACACCACTTGGGAGTTATTAAAAAACATCTACAGAGCTTAAATGTTTTTATGGAAAAAAAAGTGATGTGGCCATCTTTCTTTCCTCTCTGAATAAATACCATGGAAGCAGCTAAATAGAGATGTAAAGCAAATAGTGGAAAAGTCAGTTTGCAACTTGCATAAAACCAGATGAGTTAAAATAAGATCCAATTGTGTTTCAGTACCAAATAAAGCATATTTTGCAATAGATTTTATGTGTGTGTGTGTGTACTTCCATATATATTTATATGTATATGCATTTGTGTGCATATGAATATTTACATATGGAAATATGTGTATGCACACACACACACACACATATATAAACACATATGCAAACAAGCTTATCGATTATGCCAACTTTTTTGCCCATGATCATAATCTGCATTATTCTAGTAGACACTGCTTTAACAAAAAAAAAAAAAAAAAGTCGTAGCCACTAAAATAACGAATTTATTATTTGTATTAAGTGTTTATAATAATTGATTGTGAATCACGAATTTGTGAAAATTTGTAATATGAAGAAAACCCATCAAGAACACGATATTTATTTTCCTTGTCTAATGTGCCATAGTGTTTCCAAGACTGCAAAGCTGCAAATAAGAGTAATGTCTGATGGGGCACATTGAACAGTTCCCCAGAGACCCCGAAAGGACAGCGTATGATAACTTTCAGGCCTCCATTTATAACAGCAAGATTTACTCTAATGTTTGCAGGTTTCTTGTATGAACTATGTAAAAATTATAAGATACTGTACAGAAAGATTGTTTTTCATATTGGATTAATTTTAATTGGTTTTTGTTTTTCTTCACCACTACAGTACTAGCTTTCCCCCAGAAAGATGCATAAATGCTTAACCTAGCATAATTATGTATATACATTCTTACCATTAGTAATTCGTGCTTTAATTATATTTACCATTTGGACCATTGCATATTTGTGTGACTCAGAGTTATTTAAAAGTGTTTCATTTTCACAGGTTTCCACTATTTTTCTATAGATAAATTAGAAAAGCTTGGGAAATTGCATACTGAAAATTGAAATAAGGACTATAAAATCCATTTTGAGACTTGCCTTTTGGTGTTTACTTCAAAGCATGCTTCTGTGTGTGTGCTTGATTTACATTTAGCAATATCTAAGTGCAAATAGTAATCATACACCAAAGTAAACTGGACTATATGCAATTGCTTCCTCTGTTTCTTCAATTGCAGTTGCAATCCCATAGATTCAAATCTTGACAGGTAGCATAATTAGAAAATTCCCTTTGTCTTATTAAATGTGACTCTTCTCAATAGAATTCACTTCATTGCAGGCAAAGAACAGAAAATATACTTCAAATCTAAAATGGGAAATCAAGGGGGACTGTTTTATTTTTATCTGTCTTTGTGCAAGCGACATTATTATCAAAGGATATTGTAATGCTGAAAATGTACTTTTGGGATTTAAATCACGTATTAGCCTGGAAAGCAAAAAGTGCTGTAGGGCCCATGCAATATATTTTCTCATTAATCTGATTGAAAGATTATCCTTCCTATAGCTATGAAAAGTCTAATACCCATATATCCATCTTTCCTGCTAGTAAAATTCAGCTTTGTGCGTAGTCATTGTCTCTTGTGTCTGAGGTTCTACACTCTTCTTCATTTCTCTGTATAAGCCTATCTGTATTAAAATAAATTCAGAACAGGCCGCCATTTCATGCACACATTTTGATTATTTCATAAGCTGCTGAGGAAAATGGAAGTATCAGCAAGTCATGCAGTTTTCTGGTAATGTAATGCTGTCATTACCTCAGTGGTCATGTGAAAAAGTTTAGCTATAATATCTATGACAAACGTTCAGTGAGTCAAAACAGTGCATTTAAATGAAATGCAGATATGAATGAGCCATTATTGCAATCACAACTCCAGCTTAGAATTATTAAATATGAATATATACACTTTCACAGTAACCTGACATTTGTAATACATAACTAGCTGTGCATTTCTCACCCCCCCTCCTCCCTTTTTCCTCCCCATCATCCCCCAGATTGAGAATAGAGGAAGTCATTTTGATCAGAGGCTGCACACAGTAATTGAAGACACTCCTGATGATTTCATGCAATCAGAGTGGCACATTATTTGTGATGAAAATTAAGTAAAGAAGGATAGCAGATTTATAGGTTGTCTTGCTTATGGTCAACTGCCTTTACAAAAGATTAGCAATTCTATGCTAACCACCCCAACTGCATATATACTTTTCCACATCGTAGGTTCACTGAAATTTTCATATAACCTTAGTCATAACTTGTGGTACCGCGTGATTTTAAGCTTTTAATGAAAGTACAGAAGATGTCTTAAACTGAATGATTTCTATTCTGAGCTCTTTGAGAGCTGATAGCATGAACAGTATAGATGGCTCTAGCCATAACTGTCACACAGATAATATTCTTTTATGCCTCAAGACACTAAGATGGTGCTGTAGATAACCAAAAGGAATAAGCTGCCACCATCACTAATCTGCAGCTTTGAAACAGTATAGCTTTTGCATGGTTAAGAGAAGGTAAAATCGCCTAGAACTGGAATATAGAAAATATTTTTAAGTTAACATAGAAGAGAGAACTAAAGATTTTCATATTTTTTTAATCTATATCCACGCTAGACCAAATCAAGTATAACTCCCTTTTTGCGTGTTTATGGATAACAATTGAAAATGCAAAAGAAGTTGAAGCCTTTGAATCCTCCTAGGCTACTTTACACTAATATAGTGAAATTGAAGTGTGGGGAATAGTTAGCCTTATTGTTCCCTTTGGAGTTTAACTTTCAAGATGTTTCTTACAGACTTTTGGTTGGTTTTATGATACATATAACAGATTTTGTCCACAATCTACTTTGTGCCAGAGGACTATAATTTCTGTTGATTATTTTTCAATATGTAAAAGTAAATGCAACTGAAACTTTAATAAAAGACTAAACTTTATTTGCATTTATCATAGCTAAGGTCACCAAATTAAACCTGTATAGGGGTATGAAGTCAAGCAAAAAGTAAAACTTTAATAAAATCTTTACGTTTTATAAGAGAGTTGCCTACTAAGAACCTTAATTATTCATATTATTTAAAAAAATTCTGCATAAATGTTTTTAGCATTCATGCTGCATATAATTTTTTCTTCTTATTTGTCCTCTATAACACCTCATCCAAGCTACTATTAAAAATTGATTTATAATAAATAGAAACAAGGAACCAGCACCATTTTGGAACTTAGATTTTTTTCCAGATACAGTTTAGAAATACCTAATCAAAAATCCTATTGTTGTGAGAGTACAGCCTGACATGAAAGTGTCAGGGAAGCAGCGAAGGAAAAATGATGATCTAAACATCAGCAGAGTTGGACCGACTATAAACCACATTCTCTGGGTGTGTTTTTTAGATATTGCAGTATGCTCTTCAGAAGAAAGAAAAAATTTACTTGAAAGTCTCAAGCAACATGAACATTTTTTTTGGAGTACATGAACTACCAATAATAATTTGTTAATTTGTGCTCCAACATACAATCATTGTTAGGACAGAAAACCAAAGCATGCAGGAATCTATTAAATGCACAGCAGTATTTGAAATCGAACCACGGTGACTTGTTCTTGTAGCATGCTGACTTTAATGGGCCTTGTATATAGTTACATAAGCATCTCTGAAGCCAGATTTTAAAAATGGTCTGTAAAGCAGTTAAGGGACATCGAAATCTGGCTTTACCATCAACTCTCTGAGCTCCATGCTAATCATTACTCACGACTATTCTGTGTAAACAACTGCATGCAGTTGAAACTAACAAAATACAAAAATACAACAAAATTACTTCCCACTGTAATGCCTTATGCTGTGTAACAAAGAATTTCAGATTATACTTCTAATCAAAAATGGAATTTTAATTGTTCATTTTGCCACGGATTCAATTCATGCAGATGCACCCCACCCTCAATTCCACTTGACTTCAGATAGCTTTAGAGCCTGTCATTGGTTTTATGGCAAACCAATGTCTGGATATGTATAGTTTTATTGAAAAAAAATCCTGATTCTTGAGAAGAAATACTGAGTCAGAAAGAGGAATCCACCCTCATTCTGTGACTCCACCCATTGCCTGTTGCAAATTGCCTTGATATTAATTCCAGAATTATTTTAAAGGAGCTACCTAGCAAAAAGGCGTATTATTCATGTTCATAGAACTTTCATTTACATATAAGAAATAAAATTTTTTGGCCCAATAATGTGTTAAGTAAAAGTATTTTGACTTAATATTGTGCTGCTGCTGTTCACAGAGCCCATTTGAGTGTCAGTGCCAAAAGAGCTCAAAAATGGTCTAAAAGAAAGAACTGTCCATAGATTTATCCCTATCTAGCTACATTCACTTACAAGTCATAGAAGAGATATCATTAAAAATAGTTTGCCTGGAAAGTTAATATAGGGTCATGCCATAAATTAATGCTCTTTTTTTAAATTTGTATTAATCACAAAACACCTGCTTTTGATTACAGTACCTATTCAGCCCTTAAATTAAGGTGGTCTAATTTTAATGAGGGAACCTGATATGAGTATCTAGAAGATGTTTATTATATACCAGCACAAAAATGCACCAAAACACAGAACATGTTCCCTACATTTGTCATTGATGGAGTTCTGTGTACAGCGTTGCACTGTACCTTCTTTTCCCTTTCCAGACAAAAGTTAAATTATTGCCTCTTTGAGTATGAATATTGTACAATAGGTGAATAGTCTATGCTTGCAAGCTTACAATGCTTATGTTGCTGAGTAAGAACCATACAGCTCTCTAAATTGTAGGGATTTTTTCCTAAAAGATGTAAAAGACGTGCCTCTACCACTTTATGAAAGGTTTGAACCAAGCCTGCCACTTCCTCTTATTTTTTCCTGGCTATTCCTCAGTTGGCCTTGTGTCCTTGCTGCAACTGGACATATTCTGTATCTGGATATGCAATACCTTGTCTTTAGGGAGCAAGACAAAATTGCATGTTGGAACAAAAGTGCTACAGCAAATTATTGGTGGGCTTTCCCTGAAAGCACCTACCAACTCTGCTGTCCAAAGCAACTCTAACGCAGCTGCTTTGCACTTTGCCATCTAGGTTATTACAAATATAGGCAATAGAAGCGACTAACAGAGAATTTGGGCACATCTGAACTAAAGCAAGTGAGTACAAGAAAAGCATTGACGAGCTGGCCTGAGTGCAGGGGTGGCTTACCAAAGCAGCCAGCAGCTGGGCAGGGTGAGAACTGGGTTACAAGGCCTTACAAAGTCACCACACTGCTATGAAGTCTGACTCAGGGGTTTAGACAAGACATTCTGACTCTTCTCTGAACTAGATGTTCTTCAGCTGTCCCTGACCATCTTAAAAGATTCTCTGATGTTATTATTTTGAAATTTAGGTCTGTTATGTTGACTATTCAACTTCAAATTTAAGCAAGCACCCCCAGAACAGACATTTTCTGCATAATTGAGAGAAGAAAAAGGAGCTTATACACCTGAGCACCAGAACAGTGACCAGAGGTTTCTTGAAGTGTATAAAATAAAAATTAAAAAGAACCCCTGCTAGTCATGCACAAAATGTAACTTGAAATGTGTGTTTAAGTACCAAGGCTAACTGCTTAAGACATTATATTCATAATTTCACTTTCATGAAGATTTTTAATGTCAGATGATACTTCCCAACCCATTATTACTAGGCTAAAAGGAATGACAGGTAGCATTGAAAATATCTTTGAAACATCATGAGCGCTATTTGAAATTTCCAAATTACTTTCATGATATAAATTTAGCACATTGGAATTAGTACAGTACTAGTAAGATACTTATTGGAGAAGTAAATGCTGCATAGATGAGTTTATATAAGAACTTACATTTTAGCAAGCATTATACTCTGTTATTCTATGCAGTAGTAAAACAGTGATAAATAAGTCATATTGAAAATACAGCGTTATGAAAAATATGACTGCATAGCTCATCAGTTGTATGCCATTTTGCTTTTTTAAAACTTACAATGCTTACACAGTATAGAATATAGACATTACAGCTGAATTTTTCAAAAGGGCAGATTAATTTATGGCCAATAACAACATCTCTAGTTATATTGCAAAAATAAGTTTTATCAGCTCTTATGCTTCTGGACATAAACTGATCATTGAAAAGGTCAGGATATAATTTTTATGCATGGATGCAACATTTTTTTTATATAAAGCTTTTGTTGCTGCTGGTCTTTCTTTGTGTTTTGTGGAATCACAGAATCACAGAATATCCTGAGTTGGAAGGAACCCACAAGGGTCGTCAACTCCTGGCCCTGCACAGAACATCTCCAAGGGTCACCACGAGCCTGAGAACATTGTCCAAAGGTTTCTTGAACTCTGTCAAGCTTGGTGCAGTGACCACTTCCCTGGGGAACCTGTTCCAGTGCCCAGACACCCTCTGGTAAAGAACTTTTTTCTAATAGCCAACCTAAACCTCCCCTGACACAACTTCAGGCCATTCCCTTGAGTCCTGTCACTGTCACCACAGAGATCAATGCTCGCCCATCCTCTTGCCCTCTCAAGGAAGTTGTATCTGCAATGAGGTCTCCCCTCAGTTTCCTCCTTCTCCAGGATGGACACATCAAGTGCTCTTAGCTGCTCCTCATTTGGCTTCCCCTCAAGGCCCTTCACCATGTTTGTTGTCCTCCTTTGGATGTTCTCTAATAGCTTAATGCTTTTTTTATATTGTGGCACCCTGAGCTGCCCCCAACATTCGAGGTGAGGCTGCCCCAGCACAGAGCAGAGCAGGACAATCCCCTCCCTTGCCCAGTCGGCGATGCTGTGCCTGATGCACCCCAGGACACACTTGGCCCTCCTGGCTGCCAGGGCACTGCTGACTCTGATTTAACTTGCCATTGACCAGGACCACCAGGTCCCTTTCCACAGTGCTGCTCTCCAGGATCTCATTCCCCAGTCTGCACGTCCATCCAGGGCTGCCCCACCCCAGTGCAGAATCCAACACTTTCCCTTGGTGTACTCCATATGGTTGGGAGAGAACCTCTGCTGTGGTCTTTGATGATTTTTTAAATGAGTCTAGAGCTTTCTTCATGATTCCAGAACACAGTTTCTTTAATCAATAGAAACACATAACCAAATCTAGTTACTCATCACTTTAATTGTCTAATTTCCTTTCCTTTATGCTGAGGCTGAAAATGCCTCTGAAGGAAAAGTGTTATTTTCCCCCTCATGTTTTGGCAAAATGAAATGTTAGTAAGGGTACCATAAATCAAGTGTTCCAATATCACAGAAACATCACATTGAAATAGATTACCAGTTAGAAATGGAGGACTTCTTTTTTTACTATTGTTTTGATTTTTATTCCAAGCAGATCTTGAAAACAGATATAGCCAAACAACCTCATGATACAATAGTGTATAAAACATATGAATGGATCTTACCCTGTACAAAAGCAAAAAAATCTGCCTTATTCATTGCAGGAAGTAAGAACAAAAATGGACAATCTAGGAAAAGAAAAAGTGGTCTCAGTGTTAAGGCCCCTCTGTAGAATTTGATTCACTACAAAATAATTAAGTTGTTCTGAGAACTTCCTTAAAGCAAAACCTTTTATAGCTGGCTGTCAAGTGAGTTTATCCAATCTGAGAAACTTTTGCTCCTATCTTCAGAACTAAGGGAGCTTTTAGCTGCAAGTAATTTAGGAGGCACTGTGTTGAGAGAACATGATATTTTAGACAAATGCTATTATTGCTAAAAGCTCGACCTGTCAGGTAGAGCACCCAAACTTAGTGGTTTATTTTATGCTCCTTTATGCATTTGATGTTACAAAATGAGGATAGCAGTATATTTCCTACATGCTATGAAGATAAGACCCCATGCATACAGCATTTTAGTTTTGTGGGAGGGAACACCATAGAAGAGGACATTATACCATGAGTAATTTTATATTCAGCGTTGGATTGGGCTTATGTCAGGTGAGAAGCCAATGATAAGGGTAAAAAGAGATATTAAACATGCCCTGGGTTTGTTGGGTTTTATTTGGACAGACAAGCTGTCTGTATCATGCTGTAAATCAGCCTGGGATGTGGTGGGCAAAATAAAAACTGATCATAATATTTTTATGGCATTTGATCTTGCTCTTGCTCTTAGTTCCATGTGAGATATCCGAGAAGAGAGTCTTGATAAGGTCTACTCAATTCTCTATGGGGAGACTTTGAAAGTCAGAGTAGGTCTACTACAACAACCTAGTGAAACTAATCAGCATTGCAGCAGAAGTCTAAGCAGGATTTCATCTACAGAAAGCATCTCTGGAGAATTTAACAAAATTTCAATTAGGGAAGTGGACAGTGCAAGATTTTCCAGTGCTTGTTATTCTGATTATGGTATGCAATGAAATCATATCAGTGTTCAGAACCTGAGAAAATAACATCAAGAAGAATTATGCCTTTTTCTTTTTTTTTTT